>PVIR01028541.1:0-21892 GCA_004026965.1 Petromus typicus | reverse complement strand
TACTGTTACCCATCACCATCATAAATTCAGTAATCATTTTTCTGTTAAAAATTAAAATACTATGATTTAAGATTTTGTAAGAAACATTTGATTTTTAATTTCAGTGCAAAATAAGGTTATTAAAAACATTGCCTTTTCATTGTTTTTATAAAAATATGAAGTTCTTCTAACTAGAAAAATTGATTCTAAAGAATATTCATGGTGTTGGAAAACACAGAAAAGATTCTATGTTATAATTTGAGTTTTCTAGAAAAGGCTTTTGTGGTAATACAGGAAAAATTGTTTACTTTGAAAATATTAATGTTCAACTGTGGTTAATCTTTGTACAGATAAATGGGTTATAAAATAATACTCTAAACATTTTTCATTCCAACAACATAATGTGACTGAAGCCTTTTAAATGTGTGTTTTACTTCACTAGCACAACATAACTATTGTTCACATGCCTGGAAAAAGGCCCTTTGGTCAGAGTCTTGTCTATATCTATGACAATGGACAACCAAAGGTCTCTGCCCCGTTCCGATTTCCTGCCATGAATGAAGTAAGTATGTCCAACTTACTCTTTACAGGTTCAATTGATTTACACTTCTTGATAAGTTTTAGTTATGTAGAAAATTCTTTTTTAATTTTAAATATGTGCTCTCAAATTTAAATTTTTTTTGGTGTTATAAATTATGATTCAGTAAATTAATATGTATTTCTGTTAGTCTATCATTAGATAATATTGGACAGCTCAGGGCTGGGGATTTAGCTTAGTGGTTCCAGCAGCAGCCTTGCAAGCGCAAGGGCCCAGGTTTGATCCCCAGTAACCACATACAACAGTGCTGGGTGTGGTGACTCACGCCTGTTATCCCAGCACTCAGGAGGTAGAAGCAGGAGGGTTGTTGTGAGTTCCAGGGTAGCCTGGGCCAGGCTGAACTACAAAGCAAGACCCTGTCTCAAAAAAAAAAAAAATAAATAAAGTAAAATAAAATAAATTAATTAATTCAAGGAAGAAACAAATGAAATGAAGAAATTAAAGTATCATTTAATAAAGCTTTCCAAGTATATGAAATACTTCCAAGATATTATGATGGATTATTACCAATTTTCATGAAATTTGAAACAAAACAAGAACTAGTCACAGTGTAACTAGCAGTAAGATAGAACCCAGATATGATAATGGATACCTGTAATCTCAGCACTGTGAGAGGCTAAGTCAGAAGAAACACAAGGTAAAGACCAGCTCTTGGCAATTTATAAACTTTGTAAGGCTGTCTCAAAATACAAAGGACTAGGGTATAGCTGCACATAAAGGTCCTGGATTCATTCTCCAGTAGTAAAAACAAACCCCAAAGTGAACATAATCATTATGCGCTCCAAACACGTACTACTAAAAATTAAGTTATTGAAATTTTTTTTTTTTAAGAGAGGGTCTTGCTTTGTAGTTCAGGTTGGTCCTGAACTCATTATGTAGCCCAGGCTGGCCTTGAACTCTGGGCAGTCCTCCTGTCTCTGCCTCTGAGTGCTAGGATTACAGGCGTGAGCTGCCATACCTGGCATTGTGGTGTGTGGTACTGATTGCTGATGGGTGTGAGTCACCATGCCTGGTATTGTGGTATGTGGTTACCAGGGATGGAACTGGAACTTGAACCTTGTGCTTGCAAGGCAGACTCCAGAACCACTGAGCTAAATCCCCGGCCCAAAAGCTATTGAAAAATTTAATTTCACAAAAACATTTATTTTTTGAGGTTCTTAGAGAGTTTTTGAATAATTTTGAAGTCGTTTCTGAAGATAATGAAATGGAGTGATTATTTATCAAATTCTGGAATTGTAGTTTCTTAACTGCCTTTTATCTTGGTGACAATTTCAGGCTGGGCTATCATTAGCATTACCTTGACATATGAAAAAATAGTTTTCCTCTATTTTAGATAATAAATTAGATTAAGACAGGGGTAGTGGTACAACTGTAATCACAGTACTGGGGAGCCTGAGACAGGAAGATTGCCATGAGTTTGGGGGAAAAAAGACCCTAATTCAAAAACAAGAAAAAAAGGAAAATTTACACAAAGACACAAAGTCAGTCATAAAAATAACATACATGGTATATATAGAAAATAAAAATTGCTTCCACTTTTATTTTTCTTTTTGCTTAGTTTTTTGCTTCATTTCATTTTTAATCTTATCTATTTGCTTAGCATGCTGGGGATCAAACCCAAGGGTCTTGTGCATGCTAGGCCAATGCTGTACCACTAAGTTATATTTTCAGCTCCCTCCTTCTATTTAATTTTAAACATAAATATATATTAAATTGTATAATTTTTGTTCATTATTTTTTAGCCTTTCACTTCCTGTTGCATTGGTTCTGCTGGACAGAGAACTACTACTCCCCCACCTTCTCAGATCCCGGATCCACCTTTCTCTTCTCCCATTACCCCTCATCGGACATCATTTGGTGGAATTCTGTCCTCAGCCTCCTGGGGAGGAACAACTGAAAAATCAAAATCAGTTACTAAATTGATATCAGCTGGAACCCAGGACAGTGAGTGGGGATGTCCCACATCCCTGGAGGGTCAGCTGGGGTCTGTTATTATCTTCTGTGAAGCACTGCAGCCCCCTCAGGTGAAGGTATTGTACTTAGCAGGTAAGCATGTATAATCAGACGGAGAGTCTTTTTTTCTGTTGCACGAAGAGTGTATTTGTTTTCTTTGAAGCTAAAGGGAGAAACCGTACCACACACATAATTCTTCCATTTTTGTAGCCATGAGTAAAGCCAACTTTTGGGAAATACTTCAAGTTTCATTCATTATATTGCCTGTGATATTCTTCTAAGGTTGCTATAACATCATACCCTACAGATGGTGACTTTAACAGCAGAAATTTATTTTCTCACAGTTATGGAAACAAGAGCTACAAGATTAGGGTGCCTTCAAGATTGTTTTGTAGTGAAACATGCTTGCTGTGTTCTCATCTGTTCTTTACTCTGCATACACAGAAAGAGACTTGTTACCTCTTCCTTTTCTTATAAGGGGCCCTAGTAGATTAAGACCCCATCTTAATGACATCATTTAGTTCTATTTATCTTTATGAAGGCCTCCTTATGTCACACTGGAGATTATGGCTTTAACACAGGAATTTTAGGGGTACAGTTTCACCTGTAACTGTGCTAGTATTTTTGGCATATAAAATGATGAGGAAAAATATAAGCCTGTCTTCAGAGAAATCAGATAACTGATTGCAAAACCACGAGTCTTGGTCCAAAATTTAACATTTTTACAATTGTATAACTGAAGAATTCATGAAGGTAGTACAATTAAGAGATGCTGGATAAGATCACAAACTTTTGCTTTGGCTTTTTCTTTTGGCTGTGATTATAAACACGCACAGTAATTGTTACTGAACTGTCACTACTTTCAAAATTATATTCTAGTAGGGTGTTGGGAAATTAAGCCTCTGAGACTCATGTACATTACTGGGGATGGTGGTGATGTCTATAATCCTGGCACTTGGGAAGATTACCTGAGTTCAAGGCCAGCCTAAACTACATGGCAGACCTCATCTCAAAAACAAAAAATAAAAAGAATCATATGCTATATCCTACCTATAGAGTGACTTGTTTTTGATCAAAATACCTTTTTTTAAGATTGCATTGGAATTTTGTGATGAATGAGATTATGCAGACTTTCAAAGGTTATATTAGAAGCTTATTATTTCTATAAACACCAAAATATTTGAAAATGACTTATATTCAGCTGAATTCAAATTTGTAAAAAGTCTTTGAGTGTAGTCATGGGTTTGTAGTTTCAATTTTGTTTTAATAAATATCTTGTAGTTTTTACAAGTAAGAATTGTCACAGTTTTCTTAAGTGATTATTTTTAGTATTAGTATAAAGTTCAATGTTGAATATAATCAAACTATTTGTACTTAGAGTGTTTCTTCTTTTGATGAATTTAATGTTAAACTCCCAGGAAACATATTTGAGATGTATGAATGTATTAATTGCTCTCACTAGAAGATTAAATAATCAGTTTCCAGAAGGAGTCTACCAATTCTCAGTCCCTAACAATAGCACAGAAATATCCCAGGGTCACCACATCTTAATGAGATGATCGACAGTGTTACGACATCCATTATTGTTTGGATTTATGCTTTTTTGATTGTAGTAAAGTTGAATATTTTTTCTTATCTACTGTTCCATTTCTGTGATGTATATTCACATTGATTACTATTTCTTGACTGATTCAAATTTATTTATATTAGATAAGTTAAAATATAGATTTTGTTAAATTTGATGATAGTTTTTAATTCTCTGTAAAAGTTTCTTTATGCAGTAGAGGTTAATCCATTCTGTAACTTTACTAGGTTTTGGATAAATTTGAAATGATATAAAAACTAAGGTACATTTTAAGTACTATATTTTAACTATATTGTTTGAGTAGCTTGAGATAATTTAATTTTAAATTTGTTTTAAAGACACAGAACCAACAGACTATGTATATAGTCAATGATGTGTATATATGTGTATAAATAATTTTCAGGTCCAAATTGTTTAAGCCCTTGGAAATGTCAAGAGTCTGACATGGCCGAACTGCCTGGTAACGTCCTTCTTCACTACACAGCAAAGGTCAGAATAAATATGTAAACTTTCCATCTAGTCATAATTATGCTATGACCAAAAAAAATTCTTTTTTTATTTTTTTGTCATTTTTCAAAAGAGAGTAGAAGTAGCAAAAGTTAAGGTGTACTTCCATAACTAAAGTTTAAACATTACCACTGTATCATTCTGATAGTATGAATTTGAACAGTTGTTTTTAGAATTAGTACTAATGAATCAGCTTCAGTAAATGAAAGTTTTTGAATATGTGTTCTACTTTTTTGGAAAGAGAAACAGAATTGTACTCAAACTTTAGTTTTTAAAAAAAAATGATATAGAAAAGGAAAAAAAAATGGTAAAAGAGAAAAAAACAAGTTCCTGTATTCCTGCCATCAACGATTTTGGCTTCTTAATCTATCAAGTGAAAGTAGTTGAAGCCAGCAATTGAATGAAAGAGAAAGAAGATAAGTTAGAATTGGGAGAAAGAAAAGTGTTGTAAACAATGTCAGTTGCCTTTATTTTGGTAATTATATTGATTCAGAAAATGCTTTGATTATCTGAGATAATACATTGCAGAGCAAATTTTCTGGGTTTTTTTTTTTGGACAGGGTCTCAGTTTGTAATTCAGATTGGCCTTGAACTCATTATGTAGCCCAGGCAAACCTCGAATTCACAGCAATCCTCCTGCCCCTGCTTCCCGAGTGCTGGGGCTTGCACCCGGCATTTTGATATGTGGTACTGATTGCTGAAGGGCATGAGTTGCCGTGCCACAATTCTTTGCCACTGTGATATGTAGTTACCGGGGATTAAACTCAAGACGTTGCACTTGCAAGACAGGTAACGGAACCACTGTGCTAAATCTCCAGCCCCACAACTTTTCTAGTTTAGCAAGCTGGCACACTATCAATTTATTACTTTAAGGTGAATTTGTCAATTTTATTTTTCTCTAATTCTGTATTTTAATAAATTTCAAGCTTAGAAGGAAGTCAAAAGAATAGTAATATTTTATATATACTTTACTAAATTATTAAATTTTATATAATTATAAATATACAAATTATTAAATATACTTAGTGACTATATCTTAAGTCATTTGTGAAAGCAGATTGTAATATTTCTATAGCATGGTAGGGTGGGACATGCCTGTAATCCCACTACTTAGGATACTGAGACAGGATGATTGCTATATGTTTGAGGCCAGCCTAGAATATTTAGTGAGTCTTTGGCTAGCTACTTCAAACAAAAACAAAACACAAAAACGAAAAAAATTTCTGTCTAATCATTTATCTAAGAAAATTATCCATATTTTAGTGAGTATTCAAACATTCTCAAGATATTTAGCTTTTTTTCTTCACTTGTTTTTTGTTTTGTTTGTTTTGAGACTGGGTCTCATTATATAGTTCAAGCTGGTCTCCAACTCTTGGCATTTCTCTTGCCTCAGTTTCTTGAGTGCTGAAGTTTCAGGCACAAGCCACCATGCCTTTCATATTGAACATTTTAAAAGTTAATTATTAATCTAGTCAAGACTCATGCATTATATAAGTTTTAATATCTCTTGAGTCTTATACTGTTTGCTTGTTTCCTGTAACTTTTTCTTCAACAATATAAACTCAACCATGCTTTACATTATTTAATAACAAGGATTATACCTTCTGTTCTCCACTATATAGTATAGATTGGATTTAGTGAATTTAATATATTTAGTGGAATGCTCTAGACATCTGATGGCGAACTGGTCTTTGACATTATGGTTATCATCTTTTGATCAGGTAACATTGAACTCAGTTTCACTAATAACTAATAACTCACTAATTTTAGGTTTGGATTTTTTTTTTAACCAACGAAAGTAAAAAAATAAAATTGTATTGTAAAAAGAACTGTTACCTTTCCCAACCCCCAAAGAAACCCACTATCACAAAATATAAATGAAACAGTTTGATTAAGGAGTGTTTCAGCAAAATGGTGGTAGATCATGATACAAAAGTTCTGTGGTCAAATAAGTTCAGGCAACTGATTGTTACATTCTTTATATCCCTCTTGGAGATTGATGATACATTTTTTAAAATTCTTCTATAAAAATCTTGTTTTGCTTGGTTTTATCTTGTTTATCAGTTATTGGAGCATAAAACACTTAACAATTCAGTTACACAATGCCAGTTTGGGAAATGTTGCTTTACAGGCCTTTTTAATAATCAGTATGTTTTGTTTTTCATTTTTGTCCTCATTGGTTGGAGGCATTTAGTCATTCCTGTCTTTAAAATTTGTCTTTGGTTTGCTAAACTCTTAGAAAACAAAGAAAAATGTTTTAGTTTCTTTTTCTTTACTGAGACAAACTGCTGAGTACCCAGTGTTAAAGGAAGAAAGGTTTAGGGGGCCGGGGAGTTAGCTCAGTGGTTCCGGCGCCTGTCCTACAAGTGCAAGGACCCGGGTTCAATCCCCGGTAACCACATACCTATACTGGGCGTGGAGACTCACGCCCAGCAGCAACCAGTACCACATACCACAGTGCTGGGCGTGGTGGCTCATGCCTGTAATCCCAGCACTCGGGAGGCAGAGGCAGGAGGATTGCTGTGATGTGAGTTTGAGGCTGAGCTCAGGGCCAGCCTGAACCACAAAGTGAGACTCTGTCTCAAAAAATCTAAAAAAAAAAAGGAAGAGAGGTTTATCTCAGTTCACAGTTTGTAGAGGGTTCAGCCTATGGTCAGCTGGCTCCAAGGCAGGGTGGCATGGCAGAAGGGCATCACAGAAGAGAAATAATCTATGGCAAGGAGGCCAGAGACAGCAAAGCAGCAAGCAGAAGCAGTGGCCTGTCTCTGCCTTTACTCCTTCCAGGCTACCTATCTTTTGATTGGTGCTACTCACACCCAGGGTAGGCCTTCCCGTTATCTGCAATCATAACTAGCTATACCAGAATCAGTGGGCTAATTTAGTAAACACAGATCCATATTTCCAGTATATAACCTTAATCCGTGCATCATGTACTTTACATCCAGCCACCTCTGAAAAGCTCCACCTATAAGTGCATGAGGGTTTTAGAGATTTCTTAATTACTTTTCTCTCATTACTGAAACAAAACATCTGAAGTTAAAAGGGAAAGGAAGGTTTATTTAGCTCATAGTTGGTAGAAGTTTCAGTCCATAATCAGCTGGCTCCAAGGAAGGGTGATATCACAGAGAACAAACAGTTTAGTGCAGACCGGAGGTAGCAAAGCTACAAAGGAAGACGGAGCTCTTTCTTTCCCATATCTTATCTAGGCTACTTAGAGAGGGTAGTACTCACAATCCTAGTGTCCTTGATCCTGGTATCACACTGTGTATCAATTCTAGTATCCCATACTCTAAATCCAGCCACCTCTGAAAAAGCCCCACCTATATGGTTTAAACCCCATCTAAACACAGGTGACTATCAAGATACAAGCCATAACTTTCTTCTTCTGTCCCCCAGTAATTCATGTACATCCCATCATGCAAAAGATATTTAATTCCTTTCTGCCTGTCTCTCTCTCTCTCTCTCTTAACTTCATTTCTAAGATTGCCAAAGTTTTAACAGTTTCAGCATTGCTGAAAAGTTAAAGTCCAAAGTCTGCCATAATATTTAAGGCAAACACTTTGCCTTAAAACTGCAAGCCACTGTATCAATGAAAAGGAAGTTAAACACTTCCAACATACAGTACCAGATAAACACTCTCATTCCAAATGATACAGATAAGGGGGTAAAGAGGAATGGAATGGAATGAAGTAAGTCAAAAATCTAGCAGGACAAACATTAAGTTCGATAGCATCTGCTGCAATCGGGGGCATGGTGTGAACTCAAAGGGCTTGGGTGGCTCTGCCTCTGTGGCACTCTGGATGGTTGTTGCTCCCATGGCTTCTGTCTTGGGCCAGCTCTACTCTGTTCACTTTCCTCAAGTGCTCAATGTTTCTGGTTTTGCCAGTCTTCTGCAGTCTCCACTGCACCTTCGGCTTCACACAACTTTACACACTCCTTTCTCAGGGTCACACTGCCTCGTCTGGGTCTTGTACTGAAATCTGGACAGGAAGCTTTCCTGATAGCAGAACAAATGTTGAATTCTGCATGCACCTAAAAACCAGCAACAAGACTAGCTTCAGGTCCGGGTGGCTTGGAGCTTTTCTGAAAAAGCCCTTCTGGTGGCCACATGCTCGGAAGACATCTAGATACAAACTATAACAATGGATACGTTAAATTCTCCAGGTTTAAGACTCTTCATATTTAAATTGAGAAAAATCTTTAAAAAGCTTTGTATAATTTTTTGAGCACTCTTTTTAAACCCTCATTTATTGAATGTTTACAATTCCTTAAGGCTGTGTTACTCTTCCCAGACCTCAGGAATATATAATATTTATATATTTTCTAAAGTTTTGTTTGCTGAGGCTCAGTAACATAAACACATCCGTGCATCAGTTTTATTATTCTAGTGAAAGGTAATCTTGAATTTAGAATTTAACTTATGCATATTCTTATCCAATACACAGGGTAGTTTTTCTGTGTTGGATTCATGTACACAATACAGAAACTATGCATATGAAGAGTGAGAAGTGTTTTATTCTTCCAGGAAGTGATCATACAGATGATGTGATTTGCATTTTAAAAAAAGCAACATTGAGCTGACTGTGATGGTGCATGCCTATGGTCCCAGCACTCAGTAGGGTGAATTTGACACCTGCCTGAGCTACACTGTGAGTTCAAGGTCAATCTGAACTACATAGTGAGACTCTGTCACAAAAGACCAAAAATAAAATGGAAAAAAAGAAGTAAGCAATATTGACAAAGGATGTAGACTGAGCAGGATTTACAGAATCACATTATAAAATTAGGTAGCACATACATGTATTTGAGTAGAGGACATTGAGCAAGGGGAAAAGATGGCAGGAAATGAGCTTAGAGACAAAAAGGAGACCAGATGATACAAACCTCATACACTAAGCCAATGATGACAAACTTTAGGGATTTCATTGGTAACAGCCATCTATGGCTCATGTGCCAGAGGTTCACTACCACTGTACTAAGCCAACTAATGGGTACTGGGTAGGGTTTTGCACAGAAAGTAGTATGTTCAGTTTTGTATTTTAGAAAAAGTTGGAAGCAACTATACTATGAACATTGAGTTGGAAGAGTAGGAAATCAGAAGCAGCAATACCATTAGAACATTAAATAGGAGAGGTCATAGGTACGTTGTGCCCAAATTAAAGAAGTAACTGAGACTGACATAGTTCACAAGTATTAAATAATCTTTCTATTAAACGAATTTTCTCAGTTCTGTAAAGAGGAAAACAGCAGCCACATCCTGTATGCTAAAATTATAGGTTTCTCTTAGAATTGGGATTAAATTTGAGGATATCTTATTACCTGGAAATTCACTGGCTGTGGTGTTATGTGCCCTTCTGTATGAAAGCTAACAAATTATCTTAACAATTTCTGAAGTTATGCTGTAAGTTCTTAATCTGAATAAAAGCTGAATTACCTTGTATTAGTATTAAAACCTGTCTTATGGCTACAATTGATCTTTTATATCACAGTATATTTGCCTTTGCATGATTTCTCTATTACACTTTCTCTTTTAATCACTTATTTCGTGTATGTCATGAAATTGATCCTAGAGAAGTGCTGATAGGAATTAAACAGTGAATATTTTCTAAATACCAAGACTGTTGGTATATATTGGTTTAAAAGAGAAGTGCAGAAACACTCTGGTGAATGAGAAGTTCGAGCTGTAGTTTATTTATCAGATGACAAACAATAGTGACCCTTTTTTGGTGAGAGAATACCTGGAAATATAGTCCCTGATTCTTCAAAGAGAAATGGCAAGAATAGTAATACTAAAACTCATATAGTAAGCATCTTATTTATATACTTTTAAAAAATTAGGGTGAAGTGTTCTGTATATGGTTAAAGTTATTTTATTTGCATCTACTTGTTTACTGTATTTTTCTTCTATTCTTAGGCGTGCAAAAATTCAATCTGCCTTGATCTGTCTCCTAATTGTTTGCATGGAAGATTAACAGGAAACAAAGTAGTAAACTGGGACATTAAGGTAAATTAGTAATGAATGATGGGCAACAAGTAAGTTTAATGGCCATTTTCAGGATTTTTAATCTTTTAAACACTATCTGATTGGTCTAAGTACAGTAATAACTCTCAAAGTGTTATGCTCTAGACAGTTGGAAGCGAAACAAGTAACCAAATGACTTCAGTAAGTTGAATGACTGATTTCGCTAAAACTTAATTACTGTCAGGGCATTATGGTGTGCACTTATAATCCCAGCACTCTTGGGGAGAATTGCTGTGAGCTACACAGTGAGTTCAGGGCCAGCCTGAATTACAAAGGGAGAGCCTATCTCAGAGAACAAAAATAAAAACAAAAACTACAGTTTAAGTACCTTTTTAAGTTATGACCCTTAATAGTTTCCATAAGAAAATTAGTGTGTTTTGGTTCATTGGCCTACTTCTTAGGTATTTAATTTTTAACTAACATGGGCAGGTTTTCACCTCCAAACCTCCTCAGAGACTTTATTGATTCTTTATTTCTTTCTGTGTGAGACACCTCCCTCTGTACAGTCTTCTATACATCTGCTTTAAGAAAACTAAAGTCTTTCCTAAGATTAAAAGTGAAATTGTTCTTCCCTCTATTCACCTCTTAGTGTTTATTTTGTATGCCTTCTCATAAGTCTCAAAGTTGTGTTGCATCTTGAACTTTGCTTGTGTAGCACTTGGTCATTTCATGTATAGTGGTGAATAGTAATTGCTTGCCTAACTCTCCAGGGGTTTATAAGAACTGAAGGAGGAGCTGCATTTTAGTACAGAAATATGAAGTAATGGTTGACTCTTAGATACAGCATTTCCTTAATATTGTATTTTAAGTCAAAAGTATAACATAAGTAAAATAAAAGCAATATAACCTGGGTATAGTGACATATGCCTGTATCCCAACATTCTTGGAGACTGAGATAGGACAATTTCAAGTTTGTACCCACTCTTGATTTAGCAAGACTCTGTCTCATAATTAAAAAAAAAAAAAAAAGAAAAGAAATTTTAAAAGTGATCCAATGGCTCTGAGATAGTGTGGAACCAGAAATCACCTCTATTCCCAATCTTCCACCTATAGAATAGGAGAAAACAGAGTCAAATCTGAAAATTGCTAATCCAGAACACTGTATCAAACGTCCTGTACAGAACAAATGAACCCCGTGATTTAAAATAAAATGATGAAAATAAAATATGGCAAACAAGCTTCTGACTTACTTTAATTCTGATGATATTGAAAAGTTTTGGGCTCTGTACTAAATAAAATGTGTACAATAAATGGTCTTTTAGATAACCAAAAAAAAAACCCTAAAATATACTTAATATATAGTACTAAATATAGTACTAAAAATACTGTATGTACTGTTGTTATGTTTTTGTGTACCAGTTAAAATATTTCTTTATAAAATCAGTATTAAAATAGGCAAAACAAAGTGGAAGGATATAAAACAAATAAATCTGGAAATTTAATGTAGAAGAAATTTTTTTAAAGAGGTAGATTTTAGCTTCCCATGTTACCAAAAAGTAATAATGGTAAATATTTAGTGTCCTTCAGTATTGTAACCATTTTACCACCTGTATGTATCCTGTAACATGTTGTAAACCTCAAACATAATAAAATACAAATTTTATTTGTTAAAAATAAAACAAGCAAAAGATAGGAGGTTGTTTACAGGCTTAATCTGGGGCCACACAAAAACTCTGACCATTTGAATGGGTAAGAATAGGTAAACTCCCTTTACAGAGGCACAAAGCATTTTGCATGTGTTAGTTAATACTTGCACCGTGTTTATAAAGTGTTACTAGTTCCATGCTACACATGAAACTGAGGCCATAGAGACGATTTATCAAAGCAGAATATGTTTAAGTTATCCACAATATCCAAGAGTTTGAATTTTGACTGAAGCCATCCTTCCCACATTTTTGTTAACTAAAAATGAGAGAGGTTAGTCATATTTCCACCATCAAATGCATTTTTTTGTTGTTGTTTTGTTTTGTTTTTGAGACAAGACCCTAATAGTTAAGGCTGGCTTTGAACTCACTGTGTGGCCTGGGCTGGCCTTGAATTTATGGCAGTCCCGTTTTAGCCTCTCCAACTGCTGAGATTATAGACATGTCATCATACCTGGCTCACATGCATTTTCTTTCTTTTTTTTTTTTAGTTTTTGGAGACAGAATCTTGCTTTGTAGTTTAGGCTGACCCTGAACTCACTATATAGCCAAAGTAGCCTTAAGCTTCTGGCAGCCCTCCTGGCTCTGCCTCCCAAGTGCTGGCATTACAGGCATGAGCCACCATATCCGGCTTTAGTTGCATTTTCTTAATTCTTTTGTTCCTTCTGTGTAATTGCCTGAAGATAGTAGTGTTACAGAGTCTTTTTATGAGATTGTTTGGATTGCCTATATTTAAAACCCCCAAATTTACTTAACAGGGTACAATAAGAATGGTCTGAAAGTTTCTCTGTCTCTCTCACTGTCTCTCATTTTAAGTATTTTCCAATAGCAGAATTCCTTCAGCTTTCCTATGCATTACTTAAGGTGTGTTAAGAAGTTATAACTTTATATGTCCTGTGTAGATATTAAATGACACTCTTGATACATTGTGTTACTTTGTTTTCAGGACATCATCAATTGCATAGGGGGAGTGAATGTACTCTTTCCTTTATTGGAGCAAATTAGCCACTTGAGTGAAGGGCGGATTGCTGAAGGAAGGAGTGAAAGCACAGTTCCTGAATCGATTGCACCTGTAGAGGGAGATAGCATGGTGCTGACCTCCACAAAGGCTTCAGGTATTAAGATGGAATTAACACAATCTTCATTAAGATATTTTAGAATTAATTGAAACATAAATTTAAATGCCTTACTATCATTAAGAAGAAACTTAATCATGTCTAAGTATAGCAGCGTGCCTAATTTTACTAATGTAATTCAGGAATTATATAATGCTTTGGTCATGCTAAGTATGTTGATTTTATTCTTGCCTAACTTCAGTTTATACTCCTAATGGAAGAATGACTGCATTGTTAAATTTATGGTAGAGAAATATACATGTGTGTATGTAAAAATACAATGTACAATTGCAGCTTTTTCTGATTCCATTGTACAAGAAAGCCTGAGAAGCACACTACTGAACTAGATTTTTTTTCTCTTGTACTGTGTACTGTGAAACAGAATGATTGTGACATTGACATGTTCCTTTTCAACAGAATCAAGACTAGAGAAAAATCTAGTGGCTACATTTATCTTGATTGTTAAGCATCTTATTCAAAGACACCCTATCAATCAGGACAATCTTATTCACTCCCATGGAGTTGCAACTCTTGGTGCCTTACTTCAGAAGGTGGGACACATGTAACTTGGTGTTAATGTACTGATGATTTTAGTTTGAAGGTGATGTTGGGATTCTTTTGTTCCTATTGAATAAACATATTAAAAGATTACAGTGTTATAGACTATTAAAATTTACTATTATAGGTTATTAGTAGATAGAAGTTGTTTCATGGCAGCTTTAAAAGCTTTTAGGGAATCATCTGAACAGGAATTACTTATTTTAGGCCAGATGTGGTGACACTTGCCTGTAATCCTTGAGAGGCTTTCACTTTTGAGAGGCTCAGGCAGGAGGATTGCCATGAGTTGAAGGCCAGCTTGGATACATAGTGATTCAAGGCCAGCCTTGACTACATAGTAAGACTTCAACTCAAAAAACAAAAACGAACAAAAAAGAATTACTTAATTTATATAACACTATAATCTTTGAGATAAATAACTTCTGTTCATTGGCTTTTATACGTGTAAGGTTTTTTGTTTCCTTTTGTTTTTTGAGAGAGAGTCTCACTCTATAGATCAGGCTGGCCTTTAACTCACTGCATAGCCCAGGCTGGCTTTGAACTCATGGCAATCCTTCTGCTTCAGCCTCTCGGATGCTGGAATTACAGGTGTGCACCACCATCCCCGGCCTGTATTTGGGATATTTGAAAAATATAAAACTATCTTAGGAATATGACATTCAGAAAATACATTGTAGTATTGTATTAGAAAAGTAGGGCTGGGGATACAGCTCAGTGGTACCGTGTGTGCCTGACAAACACAAGGCTCTGAGTTCAATCCCCAGTACTGGGGGGAAAAGAAATGAAATTAAAAATGAATATCAAGTCATTTATATTTTCTACCTTATATTTTTACATTTGATAGATATTCTGAATTAACATTTTCAAAGTGTAATTTAATGATAGTTATTTAATCTGAATTTTATGGAATCCTTTTCTATTTGTTTTCAGGTGCCAGGTGCTTTAATGGATGTTAATGTACTGATGGCAGTTCAGCTACTAATTGAGCAGGTATCCTTGGAGAAAAATATGCTACTCCTCCAACAAATGTACCAGTATTTATTGTTTGATTTCCAAATTTGGAACCGAGGAGATTTTCCTTTCCGAATTGGTAAGAGCAGGCTGTTGCATCAAATTTTATTTTAGAAATTTGTAACTATGTGACTTTATTTTAGCTACATCATTTACATGTGAACTTTCTATTTTAGGTCATATACAATATCTTTCAACGATCATTAAAGATAGTAGGAGAGTTTTCCGAAAGAAGTATGGTGTGCAGTTTCTCCTAGATACACTTAGGATTTATTATGGGTATGATGACCTTACTTCTTGGTTTGCTGTTAATATTTTCTGTCTATTCTTGACTGAAACAGTAGCTTTTTCTTTACCAGTAATTCTGCTATCTTTTGACTTTAAAAAAGTTGGATAATGTGAAGGTGAAAATAATAAACATTTACATGTACCTTAGGTTTGAATATTCCATGTACTTTTGAATATTGATTTCAGGGCTTGGGAGTTATCTCAGTGGTTCTGTCGCCTGTCTTGCAAGCACAAGGGCCCAGGTTCGGTTCCCCGGTAACCACATAACAATACTGGGCGTGGAGACTCATGTCCAGCAGCAACCAGCACCACATACCACAGTGCTGGGCGTGGTGGCTCATGCCTGTAATCCCAGCACTCGGGAGGCAGAGGCAGGAGGATTGCTGTGATGTGAGCTTGAGACTGAGCTCAGGGCCAGCCTGAACTACAAAGCGAGACTCTGTCTCAAAAAATAAATAAATAAATAAAATGAATATTGGTTGATAAGTAGGGGCTATAGGCAAGTTACTCAAACTCTTTATATTTGAGTTTCTTCACCTGTGAAAAGCAGATTAAGACTATGGCTTCCTGTGGTAGTTTTGAGAATGAAATGAATGAATGTATTAAGTACATACAGTTATGTCTGCTGCATCTTAAGTGTAGTATATATAGCTGTCTTAATAGTTTTTAATTTTTGTTATCAAAACTCTTGAAAATTTTTCCTTAAAAAGTCAAAGGTACCATGATTCTAATAATTACATGGATCTTTTTAAAACTATGATACAGAGTATTAAAATTTCAGTTGCACTTTTATGTTCTCTTTCAGGAGTGGTTGTAAATATAATGAGCTATCTCTAGATGATATTAGAACAATAAGAAATTCTTTGTATGGATTAATTAAATATTTCCTGTGTAAAGGTGGAACTCATGATGAGATACAAAGTATTATGGGTAACATAGCTGCTACAAATGATGAAGAACAGGTATGCTTGAGATAAATTTGTTTTTCTAACTAAGTTACTGTGTCATCATCTCATTAATTTATGTTTGTTTAATTATTTCACTAACAAAATATGTATGATATAATGTTACAGAATAAGGTAAAATTTATCTGCTGATTAAAAGCTTTACTAAAGATAAATATAATTTAATATTATTTATAGTAGTGGGGATCCAACCCAGAGGTGCTCTACCACTGACCTTCGTCCCTGCCCTTCAAGTCTCAGCCAAGCATGATTATAAATACTTGTAATCCCAACACTCCAAGAGGCTGAAGCAGAGTTATAAATATGAACCCTAAAAAAATTTAGCAACTAAATAAGCCTCTTTCTAAAAAAAACTTACAGACACAGCTTAGTTCAAAGACCCTAGCTCTGATTCCCAGTGTTAGAATGAATGAATGTCAGCATCTCACTAAGATGTCTAGGCTAGCCTTGAGCTTTTCAGTCTTCTTACCTTAGCCTCCAAAGTATCTAGGATAAAAAGATATGCCTCATGCCTAATATAATAATTTAGTTAGTAGAAATAATTATATCTGGCAGTCCTGAAGTCTGTTTTCCTGATTCATTTCTTTTATGTTTACACATGAGAGTTACAGGCAGATTTTTTTTTTTTTTTTGAGATAGTGTCTCGCTTTGTGGTTCAGGCTGGCCCTGAGCTCAGCCTCCAACTCACATCCCAGCAATTCTCCTGCCTCTGCCTCCCGAGTGCTGGGATGACAGGCGTGAGCCACCACGCCCGGCACTGTGGTATGTGGTACTGATTGCTGCTGGGCGTGAGTCTCCATGCCCAGTATGTTATGTGGTTACCGGCATCGAACCCGGGCCCTTGCGCTTGCAAGACAGGCGCCAGAACCACTGAACCAAATCCCCGGCCCTACAGGCAGATTTTTAATGTGAATTTTAACATAATGTAATTTCACAAAGTGTTGCATAAAGAGTAAACTCTAAAGATATATTTATATTTAAAATACCTTTATATGCATTATCCCATTTAATTCTCAGAGCTGTCCTTTAAGGCAGTAGTTGTTAATGCTGGCCCCTGACCCGCTTTAACCTAGGAACTTGTTAGAAATGGAAGTATAGTGTGGTCTGATTTAACTAAAGAATCAAGAACTCTAAGTGATTCTTTTTAAAATTTAATTTAATTTTATATTTTGAGACAGGATCTCTCTTTTTTGTAGTTCAGGCTGACCCTGAGCTCAGCCTAGAACTCACAGCAATCCTCCTGCCTCTGCCTCCCAGTGCTGCGATTATAGGTGTGAGCCACCACGCCTGGCAATATAGTGTGTGGTACTGATTGCTGGTGGGCGTGAGTCTCCACACCCGGCGTTGTTGTATGTGGTTACTGGGGTTTGAACCTGGGCCCTTGTACTTGCAAGGCAGGTACTGGAACCACTGAGTTTAATCCCTGGCCCTCTAGGTGATTTTCGTACACATGCTAAAATTGGAGGACTAGTAATGTACAATATGCAAGTCATAAATTGCTCTTTTCATTTATACTTAAAATGTCATACATCTGACCTACCCAAAACTAGAATCCAAGTATGTTTTCTGCTATTTCTGTGTTCCTTTTGTATAACACTGACCACTACAAATTTGGGTAGCCTTAATTTATATTGACTAACATATTTTCCTTTTACACGTAATGTTCATTGTGTACTCAGTGGTTACATAACTTTAAAATTGGTGTTATACAAATAAGTTAACTGAGATTATTCTCTCGTAAGTTTGAACTTCTTCAGAAACTTCTCATTATTGGACATAGTGGTACATGTCTGCAAACCCAGCTACTAAGGAGAATGCAGCAGGAGGATTTCTGAGTTTAAGGCCAGCCTAGGCAATTTAACAAGATCTTATCTTACAAAGAAAATTTAAAAAGCGAGGAGATATAGTTCAGTGGTAACATAACATGAGTTCAGTGATTGCCTAGCATGCATGAGCTCTGTAGTTTGAATCCCCAGTATCTCAAAATACAAAACAAAAAGCAAAATTTCTCAGTAGTTAGAATGATGAATAGCTATTTTACTATATGGTACCTGCATCTGTGATTCATGGCCAGTGATATTTTCTTGGTCAGTTCAAAGATTATTCGAGAACTTAGTAGATACACAGACAATCATATTAGACATTGTATAGAATACAAAGATTAACACACACTCATTCTTGTGGCATAATGCAGACATAAGAGATATTTACAAATAAATGTAAACCAAGATGAGTATGATAATATCAAGAAAAATAGGAAGTTCTATGAGGTTTCCATAGGAATATTTTAAATATGGAATGGATCAAGAAAGGTTGTCATGGAAGAGGTCCCTTTTTACATGTAGGGGTAGGAGTGGTTTCCACAGGTGCTGGTATGGAGAGTGTGAGGAAAAACAGGTGTAGGAAGCCCAGAACATGTCAGGAAGAACAGGCGAGGAACAACCCAGAAGACATGAGATAACTCAGTGATTTATGATATTTGTGCTTGTATACATTAATATGATTCCTGTTTTTGTGTTAATTTTCAAAGCTGTTTGGAATTTTGGATGTACTCTGCAGTCTTCTACGTACCAGTCCATCTAGAGGTCAGCTTTTCTTACTGCTGTTTGAACCAGGAAATGCTGACATCCTTTATGCCTTGCTCTTAAATCAGAAGTACTCTGATAAACTAAGGGAAATTGTTTTTAAGGTACAAACATCTAAGCATCTTTACATTTTAGATCACTTGTGGGTGTATGACTTTGCTTGCAGCATACATATTCTTTCTTGGTACCTATTTTAAGTTCACTTTATTTTGATATATTTTTTTAACATCCTCCCCAACCTGTATCAGGGATTGAGTTCAGGACCATGGGCTTTCGAGGGAGGTGTGGCACCACTGAGGTAAATCTCCCAGCCATCAATATTTGTTTTGCATGTTCAACTAATTATAATGTGATAAATCATCACAGTGTTGTATCCACCATCTTGTACCATCCTCAATTTAAAATATCTCATCTCGTCTTTAAATTATGATAGGTCTGTGTGCCCCTTCAGAACTTTTCAACTAATAATAATAACTGCCCTGCCAGTTGTGGTGGCACACACCTATGACTCTCAGCACTCAGGAGGATGAGGCAGGAAGATCACGGAGAGTTTAAGGGCAGCCTGAACTACAGGACGTCCCTCTCTCGGGGGAGAGGGGGGAGCTGATCTACATGGTACCTACTGTATATCAGTCACTAAGTACTTTAAATATAATAACTTCTTGATCCTTACAAACCAACATTGTCAAGGGGTTATTGCTATTATTCCCATTTTGCAGATAGAGAAACTAAAGCCAGAGATACTAGTGACTTATCAAAAGACAAAACATACTGTATTAAGTTACCTAGAATATCCAAGACTTTGAACTCTGGCCAAAGCCCCCCAGTCTACCTTTTTTATTAACTAAAATGAGAGGAATTATTTATATTTCTAAAACCAAATGCACCTTTTTTCATGATTCTTCTGTTTGATGCCTGATTGCCTGGTGACAGTTGTTTGTTCTGACTGTTAACTTAAAGTCTTTTCATGGCATTATGTTTGGATTCCCTGTGTTCAAAATCCCTCAACAGCAGGAAAGAAAGATGCAATAAGAATAGTCTGAGATTTTCTCTCTTGAGTATTGATTATGGTGACCTCTGAGGCTCTTCTGCCAAGATTATCCTTTCCGTGTAAGAATATAGTACCTTTTTTGTAAAACGTTGATCTCATCTCAAAGCATCAAGCCTTTAATTCAGTCTCTTTTTTAACATATGGATGGGGTTGCTTCACAAATCCTTCCTTGCTCTTGAAATTTTTTTTTTTTTTTTTTGAGGCAGGGTCTCACTTTGTAGTTCAGGCTGGCCCTGAGCACAGCCTCAAACTCACATCACAGCAGTCCTCCTGCCTCTGCCTCCCAAATGCTGGGATTACAGGCGTGAGCCACCACGCCTGGCACTATGGTATGTGGTACTGATTGCTGCTGGGCATGAGTCTCCACACATAGTATTGTATGTGGTTGCCGGGATTGAGCCCCTGCTCTTGCACTTGCAAGACTGGTGCTGGAACCACTGAGCTAAATCCCCGGCCCCTCTTGAAAATTATTTTGATAAATTTTATAGAAAGAACTAAGGCATGGTGTCACACACCTATAGTCAAAGCACTCAAGAGACTGAGACAGAAAGAATGCTATGAATTTGAGACCAATCTGGACTATATAGTGAGTTCAAGACCGGTTTGAATTCTGTAGCAAGACCCTGTCTCAGAAAACCAAAGCAAAACAGAAGTTATAGAAATGAATTACAGTATTAGACTGATGTAGAGGTGTCTTCATTCAGTTTTTCTCCTCCTGCAAGCTACATGTATTCCTCTTTTATTTGCTATATTTAAAAGTTTTAAAATACCATTCAACTACAGATGCATTTCAGTCCAGTTTATTCTTAAATCCATTTTTAGGATAGTACAGTAATGTAGTACTCCCCGCTAGTGATGAATTTTTTTATGCTAAAGAGTAGAATAATATTTTAAAAAATAATATAGAGAAATGTCTTATTTAATATTAGCCTAAATGGCAAACTGTTCTTAGTTATTTATATTGAGAAGAATATATTACTTCTTGTGATCAGGTTATGGAACAGATGTTGAAATGTACCAATGTTTATGAACGCAGTAAACAACGTATTCGACTCAGAGAAGTTGGCTACTCAGGATTGGGACTTCTCCTTAATGAAGCATCCATTAACACCTCTCTCATTAAAAACCTTACCAATCAAATCATAAATACAGGTATGACTAAGGCTGATACTGCTAGTATGTTTTAAAAAATGATTTTTCTTTGCTGGAAGAATTTTTTAACCTACTTTCACTGGTTGCTTTTTAAATTATCTGTAACTTGACTTAGAAGGGCCTTTTTTAGGTAATATGTTTGTACTTTTGTTGCTTTTGTCTCCTGGGAATAGCACTTTTTTTTTTTTTACTCAGTGGTTATTGACTGGTTAAGTTAATGATTGAGTATAAAGACAAGAAGATACTATTAACAATATAAACAAAAGGTTCCTTTTCCCCTTAACTTGGACATTGTTATTTTTATAAGTTCATGTTTGCAATACAAAATTTTCTTGTGGGTATTTGATACAGGTACATAATACAGTCTAATTCTTTTCCTCACCTCCCCACTAAAAAAATGAAAACTAATTTCAGATACATGTTCTTTTCTTAAAAGCTTTAATATTTTACTTTTTTTTTTTTTTTTGGTACCAGGGATCAAACATGGGATCTTGTAGTTACAAACAAACACCAGAACCACTGAGCTAAATTCCTGGCCCTGTTATAATATTTTAATAAAAACTTTTCAATACTTACTACAAACTAGAGTTTATGCCAGAGGCTAGGTTTGTTTGGTACAGGATTTTTTTAATCTTTAGTGTTTTCCAATCTTATTAATAAAAGAAGACAGATTAGATAGATTCATAGATAATAGTATTAGAGGCATGTAAAATAGATATTGTATTAAGGCATTCATAAGAAAATAGCAGTTACATAGGATTGACTTGAGTATCAAACATTCTAAGCTTTTTTTTCTTTCCTTTCCCTTTTTTTTTTTTTTTTTGGTGAAATTTGACTAATTCTCTCTCTCTCTCTCTCTCTTTTTTTTTTTTTTTTTTTT
>PVIR01028540.1:0-22059 GCA_004026965.1 Petromus typicus | reverse complement strand
AGTATATGACTAAATGATGGCACATCATTTATGATAGCAGGTTATAAAAGACTACAACCACCATCTCAGACACTCTTTGCCTTGCCCACTCTCAGATCACCTACTCTGAGGGAAGCAGGCTGCCACGATGTGATTCAATAGAGAAGCCCACATAGCAAGGAATGGAGAACTTCAAAACACCACAGGAGTTAGCTTGGAAGCAGATATGCCAGCCCAGTCAAGCCTTAGGATGATTACAGCCATGGCCAGCAGCTTAACTACAATCTCTTGGAGATAGAAATTCCCAAATAAGCAACTCTCCCAGATAATTAACTGTCAGAAATTATCAAAGATAACAGATTTGCTATTTTAAACTAGTAACTCTGAAATAATTTGTTAATGGAACAATAGATAATCGATCTATCACTTCAATAATCATCTGAAACATTTTATTCATTTACCATTTTTTATTTTTAGAGAAATACTTCAAAATGTTTCAGAAAATAAAAAAGAAAACTGAAAGATTACTCACAATCCTAATATATACAAATTGTTCTTATTTAAAGACAGAAAATATAAAAGACAAAAACTATCACAAACTGAGCTGCTATAAATATGGGTGCACATAAAAAGTCCATCAACTGGAGTCTAGATAAAGAAGCTGTGCTTCTTTTACAGAATGGAGTATTACTCTGCCATAAGAAATGATAAATTGAGTCATTTATACTCAAATGGATGTACCTTCAGGACATCCTCATAAGTAAAATAAATAGGTCACAGATGTGTAAATATCGTATCTTTTCTCTGATATGAGAAAATGAAGATGTAAATGAGTTCTAGTATATATAGTAAATATTGTGAAATAGGAAATATTTAAAAGGAAATAGGGTGTAGGGGTAAATAATGAGGGGAAAAATAATGCGATGGTAATTAAAATGGAAACAAAGCTTATGTATATAGGGGGTTAGGGTTGTAGGGTGAATGGGGGAATGGGAAAAAATGAAAATTAAGTTGTGTTATGTACTGGAACAAATCCCAATGTTGAATGTGATGATGATGTGTATATATAACGTACCAATAAAGATTTGAATTTTTAAAAAAAGACAAAAACTAAATCTTCAAAGTGTTACTTAAATATTAAAATCTAAAACAGCAGACCTTTGTAGAACTTCTTCACAGGTTAATTCTCGGTAAACATGAACTTTGGTACTTGTCAAAAGTAATTTTTCTTCAGTGTTAAAATACATAGGAAAACGAGATTCTGCGATCTGGATCAGTCTGTGGGGTAAGAAATGCCAAAAGAGAAAATGTTCAGTGATATTTGAAGTCATATTGCTGAGAATCTAATGAATTTTGCTTGAGAAACATAAGCCTAATTAATACAGCAAATACAATAAAATGGCTTTAAATATACATTTTTAAATGCAAGCTTTTCTTTTTAAGTAAACAATAAAGAAGGTGGCAATCAAAGCATGAGATCAACAAAGACTTTTAGAATTCCTCTAATCTTGAGCAAACATCTCTGAGTTTTTTGGGGAAATAGATGTTTTCATAAATATTGTAGGTTTTTGTGGCTTTCCTCATGATAGCCCACCCTGCCTTCTCCAGGGTGTTCTTTTATCTTGCTTTTTGCTCTTTTAGTTTGGCCCAAGCTTGTTCTGCCGAGCCAGTTTCTTCCCTTACTCTTTCCTCTTATTTTTCAAATACATTTTGCCATTACTTTTACAAAATGGATAAAATACTTTAAGAACTGTAAGGTATTTCAGGAAATAATAAAAATGCTTTTGTTTTCTTGAATGAGCAATGTACATGTGAAAAATAGAGCATATCATCATTCTGATAATAAAGTATCAGTAATATCTTCATGTCTAATGCTAGAAAAATGTGTTTTCTCAATTAAAGCTAAATTCATATGAATAATGTAATCCAATGGTTCCTTAGTAATGAGAAAATTATCTAAACAAATTAATGCTATCCAGTTGTTTCTTAGTAATCAAAAATGACCTTCTAAACATTGTATTCTGATCTCAAAGCTATATCTAATATATAGAGTAGGCCCAAAACAAAAGAATGACAAGATGAAATAGAGATAACTATCTTTATCAGTAAAATAAGACACAAAGAACATTACTAGAACTTACAAATATTTCAGTTCAAACTGTTAAAAAATATGACTCACTGAGTGTAATTGTCATCCATTTAAAATGACACTTAATCCACCCTACACTCTGCCATCTAATCAGACTGGAGGAGAGACTGTAAACACAAAAACCATCCTATATTTCGTGTTCCATTTAGAGACACAAAACTATAAAAGCACAGTATTTTAATCTCTAAACAGTTCAAGAGGCTGAAAACTTTAAAGAGATAAATAAAATAAGTTCCTTACATATGCTACAATCAGAAATGAAAGGGGAAAACCTAAAGCAAGAAAAAGAGAAGAAAAAAAAAAAACTAGTCAACAACTTTATTAAAGTATTTTTTGAACAAATAGAAAAAGACAATTAGGTTGATCATGAAGAGGAAAACTACTTTGGGAGTAAAAACACTATTGGAACATACCTTGAGGACATACTCATAAGTGAAATAAATAGGTCACAGACATGTAAATACCATATCTTTTCTCTGGTATGAGAATCTTAAGATGTAAATGACTTCTAGAAGGTATGACAGATTTTGTAAAATATAAAATGTTCAAAAGGAAAGAGGTAGGGAAAAGTAATGAGGGAAAAGAGAAAATATGATCTTTAAAAAAAGAAAGCATATGTATACAGGGGGTGGATGGGGTTGTGGGGTGAGTAGGGAAATGGGTAAAAATGAGAATTAACTCATTATATACTGATACAAATTCCCAATGTTGAGTGGAATCATGATGTGTAAATAAAATGTACCCATAAAGAATTCAATTTAAAAAAGAACACCATTGGAAAGGTGCACAGTGAGAAAAGGTGGGTCAGGTGACCTCTAAGAAGTGCTTTAGAGGGGCATAAGGATTCAAAGGGGAAATGGGGATAAATTAAGTGAAGGCAGCAAGTACAGAGGCAAATTTGAAGGACCTGGCAGAAATGTGCAAATTCTTGTACTAAGGCAACTATTTGTAGAGCTTAGTGTTACAGAAGAAAGCTTAAAACATAAAACACCAATTTTTAATAATATAGGTATGGTTTTGACTAGAAAATTCTACCAGAAACATGGAAGTTTCCCAAAGTTTCAATACATAGTTGAGCAAGAATCAGACTGGCAATAGCTTATCTACTAGCACAGCTGAGAGGCAAAAATAATTTTCTGCCCTCCATCATTAGGTTGGATTTCAACTAATGGATTGAGAAATGTCAAATGGCTATCATTGCATGGACATAAACTGCCCTTGTTCACACTTACCATGTTAAATAATTGTACTGAATGAGTTCTTATTCACCAGAATGTGGCAGCTTTCTATAAACATTTCCAAAGGGTTGTTTTTGAAAAAATATAAATGTAGTATTCTTCATGCCTCATTATAATCCCAGTAATTTCCTACAACAATCTTCATCACAAAATTTTTCTGCTTGGGCCGGGGATTTAGCTCAGTGGTTCCGGCACCTGTCTTACAAGCGCAAGGGCCTGAGTTCATTCCCTGGTAATCACATACAATACTGGGCATGGAGACAACAGCAACCAGTACCACATACCACAGTGCCGGGCGTGGTGGCTCACGCCTATAATCCTAGCACTCCGGAGGCAGAGGCAGGAGGATTGCTGTGATGTGTTTGAGGCTGAGCTCAGGGCCAGCCTGAACTACAAAGTGAGACCTTGTCTAAAAAAAAAAAAAAAAAAAAAAAAAAAAAAAAAAATTCATCTTAAAGGTTTTTCCCTCCCCCCCCCACAGAGAATAAGTACATGAGTTTGAAAACAATGCCATCTAGTGGATATTTTTTGTAATAAAAAAGTATTCATTTCAAAGGATGTACTGAAGATTCATCCACTCAAAACATATTTATTGAGGATCTACTCTATGCCAGAAACATTTTTAGGGGTTGAGTGTACAGCAATACAACACCAGAAAAAGAAAAACGAAATTAAAATCCTTCCTTCATGGAGCTTATATATTGTGGAAACAAACATTTATATATAGCCAGGTAATGAGGCTATAATATAAATATACACTATATCAGGAAGACAGAACACGAATGTAATGAATAGAAGCAAACACTACTTTATATAAAGTGGTCTGGCAAAGCCTCATTTATAAGGTGACATTTTAAGCAAAGGCCTAAAGAGCATAAGAAAATGAACCATGAGAACATCTAATAGAACAACCCAGGAGTAAGAAGATGCCCTGGTAAGTCTGAAATAGAACAAAGAGGATAATGTAGGTAGAACAGAGGGAGAAAGAGGAAGAATAATAGGAGGGAAAAAAGTGAAAGAGCTAGCCAGAGGCCAAGGTCACATTAAATGTTTAGCTCTTTGGTATTTTATTCAGGTTTTAGTTGGTAAAGTCAGAAGCCGAGGAGCATGACTGACATGCTCTGACTTTTTTGTTTAAAATTGTTTTAGACAGCAAATGAGAAGAGATCACTGGAAGGACAACGGTAAAAGAAAGGAGACCAGTTAATGCCATAGTCCCCATAAGAGATGATGATTTAGAAGAATGATAGCTCAGGTGATTAGAATAACTGAGTCTAAATACACATCAAAATAGAAGGTAGAAGAATTTGACTAACGAAATGAGTATCTGGAAGGAAGGAATTAACATTTGATTGAAATGAAGAAGGCTAGATTTAATCACATTTTGGTTATTAATACAGTTAATATGCTTTATTTTCATGAGAGGATCAAGACTATGAACCTCAATGTTCCATACAGGTAAGAAAATGTATATGAATCTGGACAACATAGAAGAGCTCAGAAATTGGTTATCACACCCAGGACTCATTAGCCGACAGAAAGTTTTCAAGGGCTGGGGATTTAGCTCAGTGGTTCCAGCATCTGCCTTGAAAGCACAAGCTCCTGAGTTCATTCCAGGTAAACACATACAACAATGCCAGGCATGATGATTCACACCCACCAGCAGTCAGTACCACACACCACAGTACAGGGCATGGTGGCTTATGCCTGTAATCCCAGCACTGAGGAGGCAGAAGCAGGAGGATTGCTGTGATTTAAAGACTAAGTTCAGGACCTGCCTGAACTACAAAGTGAGTCCCTGTCTTAAAAAAAAAAGGAAGGTTTTTTAAAATCATGGGACTGGATGATATTAGAGATTGAGTACAGATGTAGGAGTAAAAAGTCCAAGGACCTCTGGAGCTCTGGGATTCTCCAAGGCTAAGAATTTGAAAAGATAAGGAAGACTCCGAAAATGAGACTGAGAAAAAATAACCAAGGAGATAAGCATAAAAGAAAGAGAAAGTAGTTCAAAGAAACTGAGTAGTTTTTTTTAAAAAAAGAGGAGTGATTGTTGGAGGAGTTGCAGTGTTAGAAATATCATGCACCATCTTGTGCAGTTCTTCCAGTTCTTCACCCTTTCCCATAGCTCCACCCCCAGCCATAAAGTTACCCTTTCCCAGAATCCACATCAGTGGGAAGTAATCAGAATTGAGCTTCTTGTAAGGTACCAACTTTATAGTGTGTAGTGTCTGATAGGCTATGGCTACCTTACCTCAGCCTTGACGTGAGATCGCCTGATCCCTGAGTCTATATAAGACTGCTCATTCTCCCCCACCTCCGCCTTGCAAGCACAAGGTCCTCTCTCTCATCTCTTGCCTCTCACTCTTGTTTCTGTCTCTCTCCCTTTCTTCCTTTCTTCCCTCTCTTTTTCGTGCTTTACTTAGATACAGGAGCCATTTGCTTCTGAATAAAAATCTTCTGGCAGGTACCTGGTGTATGGCATGGTCTTGAGCGTTGGCAGATTCTTAACAGTGATCAATTTTAGTTAGGTACTGCACAATGATTGTTATTAATGGACTGAATAAATAAAGATGGTACCATAATGAAGCTGAAAAAGTCGTATTGCCCAGTAATCCCATAACCATTACAAATTCCTAGGCATTTGTGGTGATATTGGTATCAACAAATCTATTACACACCAGTTCTATGAAAGACTATAGCACATACAATTATACAGAGTACACAATCTTGACAATGTTAAAAAATCTGTTTCTAGTTCATGAATTTACTGTGTCATTATTTGAGAGGGTGCTTCTACTTCTTTTGTTAAATAAGTTATTGTAAAACAGCATGCTGGTATACGCCAGGAGCAGCCTTGTAGTCCTCATGTTTCTCATGTCTCCTGATTGCAAGAAAGAGGCCATGCTAGTGGTGGACATTTACCAACTAGATCTATGTGAGTACACCTGACCACAGTCATACAACAAAATGATCTAATAATGCATTTCTCAGAACATGCCTCTATTATTATGCAACATATGATGGCATTTATAATACTACTAATGTTTTAAAAATCAATTTCAGAATAGGGCTCCAAACTAAGTCTGAGTAGAGTCTATTCAAGAGAAAATGAAAAGAGGGATTTCTACTTCTCCCCACAAAAGGTTAACTGGGTTGGAAGTGCACAGTCATAATTACTAGAAAACAGATAAAATACATGGGGGGGGAGCATTTTTTAAACACTGAACATTAGGCAACTCAAAACTGTGATCCTTAAGAAAAGTAATGAAGCAAAATTATCCCAGCTTCTGTCAGATACCTTTCTAGGCAATACCACAGGACAGGGAAATCAAACAGAATAACTTGAGCTTAGATGATGGGGATCAGGGCTTGGGAAGGCCGGAGTCACTATGTAGCAGAGAGAGAAATAGATAAGATAAGACACCTTGACCACTGCTAACTTCAGCTCTCTGTGAATAAAGTAGATTGAGATGTAAAAGAAGACAGGACATCTGTTTCCCTTATCCTCTGAAGTTGCAATTTATGTTTACTGCTTGTTTCCTATAAGATACCACATTGACTTCCGGAGAAGAAACATTCTGCCTACGTGGACTTTCTTCCCTTCTAACTTTTGTAGACACTAAAATGCTTGTTTCAACTAACAAGAGCATAGGAGAATGAGATAACAAATTGTAAAGCCCCTATAAAAAGGGAGGTAGAATTTAACAAGGGCCAAACTTCCAAATCCACTTTAGGGGAGCTCTGTCCTACTAAGAGTAAGGCTTTCCTATTTTATCCCCCTTTCATGCCCCCTTGTTTTCTTTCTCAGTTTCCTGCAACATATTTGGTTCCCTGACCAGGAATCGGCTACAGCCCCACTGGGAAAGAACTGCTCCCTATCTCCTCAGGGGGAAAAGAAGGCACACCCTGAGGTCTTCCGAGATTTGCTTTCTAGGACATAGAGATTTACTTACTGACTGCAGTTCAACTGAACCCAGAACAGAGAGGACAGAAAATGGACTGCTGTGAGACTGTATTCATCTGAGCAGTAAGTCCTGGGGAAACCTCTTTACAGTTGGTGACCGCTTTGCTTTGGTTTAGCATTTGGACATAGACAACACAGAAGCCAGATCAAATCTGTGTTTTGCCATTTATGAAGGCAGGTGTCTCCCTCAATCTTTTTTTGTAAAAGTGGAAACCGCATAAGCCTTCAATTTCTTTCTGTAACCTTCTGAAAGGGGGTCCAGAAGAGATCAATTCTTGTGTGATGGTGTGAGTAAAAGAGAACCAGCTAGGAAAGTGAGTGTAATGAGCTATGAAACTTTATAGGTGTCTCAGATGTGCACCAGGACAAAGAGAGGGACATCCCTCCCCAAGTCACAGAGCTGGTGTGTGATCTGTCCTGCAATTCTGTGGTCACATTTATCAAACGTATAATGATGGATTTATGTGACAACTCACCTTAGCCTGAACGGACCTTAAAGTGGCTGAGAGGCTCACAGCCAGGCAAGATAGTGGCCTTTCCCCTAGGAGGCACACCCAACCTTTGTTTTGTATCATCACTCAAGGTAGTAACTAAATTGTGATTTTGATCATGGGAAACACAAACACAAAATCAACTGTCTTAAAATGTATGACTAAGAATTTTAATAAAAAACTTGTAGTACATTATGGTGTTAAGCTGAAATCAAAGAAGCTAAAAAAATTCTGTGAGCAAAGATGGCCACAGTTAATTAATCTATGGCCTCTAGAGGGAACTATGGACACAGCGGCAGTAAAGATTGTTTGGTTTATGTATGTTGAACCATTCCTGCATCCCTGGGATGAATACAACTTGGTCAGGGTGTATGATCTTGATGACTCGTTGTTCTGTTTGCTAGTATCTTATTGAAGATCTTTGCATCAATTTGCATTACGGAGATTGGCCTGTAATTCTCTTTTTTTAGTTGGGTCTTTATCTGTTTTTGGAATCAAGGTAATAGTTGCTTCCAGAAATGAATTTGGGAGTGTTGCTTCCCTTTCAATTTCATTGAAGAGTTTGAGGAGTAGTGGTGTTAACTCTTCTCTAAAAGTTTTATAGAATTCAGTGGTGAAGCCATCAGGCCTAGGACTTTTATTTTGTCAGTAGGTTTTTTATTACATTTTTAATTTCACAGATTGATATTGGGGTGTTTAACATTTTTATATCCTCTTCATTCAACTTTGGAAGCTCATATGTATCTAGGAATTTATCAATTTCTTCTACATTTTCCATTTTATTGGAGTACAAATTTTCAAAGTATGTGTTTATTATTCTCTGTATTTCTACTTGGTCAGTGGTGATTTCCCCCTTTTCATTTCTAATAGTGTGGATTTGAGCCTTTATCTTTTCTTTGTTTGAGAAGGTTGGCCAAGGGTCTGTCAATTTTATTTATCCTTTCGAAAAACCAACTCTTTGATTTGTTGATTTTCTGTATCATTATATTAGTTTCCATTGCATTACTTTCTGCTCTGATCCTTATAATTTCCTCCCTAGTATGAGCTCTTGGTTTGCCTTGCTCCTCTTTTTCTAGTAGCTTAAGGTTCAGCATTAGATTGTTAATTTGAGCTTGCTCTGTTTTCCTGCTATAGGCATTCAGTGCTATGAATTTCCCTCATAGAACTGCTTTCACTGTATCCCATAAGTTCCTGTACTTTGTACTGGGGTTATCATTCAATTGTAGAAACTGTTTAATTTCTTTTTTTTTTTTTTTTTAAGTTTTTTGAGACAGGGTCTCGCTTTGTGGTTCAGGCTGGCCCTGAGCTCAGCCTCAAACTCACATCACAGCAATCCTCCTGCCTCTGCCTCCTGAGTGCTGGGATTACAGGCATGAACCACCATGCCCAGCACTGTGGTATGTGGTACTGGTTGGTGCTGGGCATGAGTCTCCACACCCAGTACTGTACGTGGTTAATGAGGATCGAACCTGGGTCCTTGCGCTTGCAAGACAGGTGCCGGAACCACTGAGCTAACTCCCCGACCCCGAAACTGTTTAATTTCATCTGTGACCCACTGATTAGTCAGTAGAGTATTGTTCAATTTCCACGTCTTTGTTAAAGTCTTGGTATTGTTTTTGCTCTCCATCTCTAGTTTTAAGGCATTATGATCTGAGAGTATACAGGAGACAACTTCAATTCCTTTGTATTTACTTAAATCTATTCTATGAACTAGCACATGGTCTATTTTGGAGAATGATCCATAAGCAGCTGAGAAGAATGTAAATTCTTGCTTAGTGGCGTGAAATACTCTGTAGGCATCTATTAAGTCCATTTGTTGAAGAGTTTGGTTTAGCTCAAGCACTTCTTTATTGATTTTCTGTCCAGTCGGTCTGTCTATTTGTGATAGTGGGGTATTGAAGCCCCCTACTATTATTGTATTTCTGCTTTTCTGGCTTTTCATGTCCATTAATGTTTGTTTTACATAGCTGGGTGCACTAGAGTTTGGGGCATAAATATTTAAGACCGTTATTTCTTTTTCTTGGATAGTTCCAAGGACAGAAACCTATGGTCATCTCAATAGATGCAGAAAAAAGCATTTGACAAAATCCAACACCCATTTATGATCAAAACCCTGCAGAAAATTGGAACAGATGGTCCATATCTCAAACTAATAAAAGCTATTTATGAGACATCAACAGCCAGCATCACCCTAAATGTTCAAAAGCTGAAACCTTGGGGGCCGGGGAGTTAGCTCAGCGGTTTCAGCACCTGTCTTGCAAGCACAAAGACCCGGGTTCGATCTTCGGTAACCATGTACAATACTGGGTGTGGAGACTCATGCCCAGCAGCAACCAGTACCACATACCACAGTGCCGGGCGTGGTGGCTCACGCCTGTAATCCCAGCACTTGGGAGGCAGAGGCAGGAGGATTGCTGTGATGTGAGTTTGAGGCTGAGCTCAGGGCCAGCCTAAACCACAAAGCGAGGCCCTGTCTCAAAAAAACCTAAAAAAAAAAAAAACACCTGAAACCTTTCTCACTAACATCAGGTACAAGACAAGATTGTCCACTTTCACCACTCCTGTTCAATATTGTGCTGTGCCTATTAGCCACAGCAATTAGGCAAGACAAAGAAATAAAAAGAATAAAGATAGGAAAGGAAGAAGTTAAACTGTCATTAGTTGCTGATAACATGACACTCTATCTACAGGATCCTAAAAACTCAACCAAGAGACTGCTAGACCTAATTGCCAAATTTAGTAGTGTAGCTGGATACCAGGTTAATGCTCAAAAATCATTAGCCTTTCTATACACAAACAACAGATTCACTGAGCAAGAAATTGGGGGATCAACCCCCTTCTCAGTAGCATCCAAAAAAATGAAATATCTAGGAATCAATCTAACAAAGGAGGTGAAAGACCTCTACCCTGAAAATTATAGCACTCTGAAAAATGAGATAGAAGAAGATACCAGAAAATGGAAAGACATCCCTTGTTGCTGGGCTGGAAGAATCAATATCGTCAAAATGGCTATACTCCCACAACTATGATACAGATTCAACACAATCCCAATTGAACTCCCACTGGTATATTTCATAGATCTAGAGAAAATCCAGAAATTCATCTGGAATCACAAAAGACCTAGAATAGCAAAAGCAATTCTAAGCAATGAGGACATGATGGGGGGTGGGGGTATTGTGATCCGCAATTTGAAACTCTACTACAAAGCCACTGTGATAAAAACTGCATGGTACTGGCAAAGCAACAGACCCGAGGACAGTGGAGTAGATTAGAAGATCCAGAAACAACTCCAGACACACTAAACTATCTCATTTTTGACAAAGGAGCCAAATATCCTCAGTGGAAGAAGGATAGCCTATTGAACAAATGGTACTGGAAAAACTGCACTTTAACCTGCCGAAGTCTAAAGCTAGACCTAGCTCTTTCACCATGTAATAAAATAAAATAAAAGTGGATTAAGGACCTAAATATTAAAACAGACACACTAAACCTGTTGCTACAAAACAGGTTAAGTAAAACTCTTGAAGACATTGGTTTAGAGAAAGATTTCATGAACAAATCCTCCATAGCACAAGAACTGGTAGAAGAAATCGATAAATGGGATCTCATCCTATTGAGAGGTTTCTGCACAGCAAAAGAAACCAACAGCAAAGCAAAAAGGTAACCAACAATATGGGAAAGAACATTTACTAGCCATTTCTCAGACAAAGGGCTACTATCTAGAATATATAAAGGGCTTTAAAAAAATCAATCCACCCAAATTTAAAGACCCAATTCAAAAATGGGCATCTGAAATGAACAGACACTTTTCAGAGGAAGAAATAAAAGCAGCTAAGAAACATATGAAGAAATGTTCAACATCACTAGTCATTTAAGAGATGTAAATGAAAACAACATTAAGATTTCATCTCACTCCACATAGAATGGCTATCTCATAATCAGCCAGCAACAAATGTTGGTGAGGCTGTAGAGAAAAAGTAACCCTTCTCCACTGTTAGTGGGAATGTAGACTCATACAACCCCTGTGGAAATCAGTTTGGAGATCCCTCAAAAAACTAGGACTGGAGGTCCCATTTGACTTGGCCATCGCTCTGCTAGGTATATACACAAATTAAAAGATTCATATCACAATGACATATGTGCACCCATTTTATGGCAGCTCAATTTGTGATTGCTAAATCTTGGAAACAACCAAAATGTCCATCAACTGGAGACTGGATTAAAAAGCTGTGGTTCTTCTACAGAATGGAGTGTTACTTTGCCATAAAAAATGATAAGTTTGATTCATTTATACTTAAATGGACATAACTTGAGGACATCCTCATAAGTGAAATAAATAGGTCACAGATGTGTAAATATTGCATCTTTTCTCTGGTATGAGAAAATAAAGATGTAAATGAGTTCTAGAATGTATGTTATATATTGTAAAATAGAAAATATTCAAAGTGAAATGGGATGAAGGGAGAAAATAATGAGATTATAACAAAAAAGAAAGGAAACAAAGTTTATGTATATAGGGGGTGGGGGTGGTAGGGTGGGTAGGGCTATGGGAAAAAATGAGAAATAAGTTGTGTCATATACTGGTACAAATTCTCATTGTTGAGTGCAATCATGATGTGTATATGTAATGTACCAATAAATATTTAATAAGAAAAAAAAAAAGATTGTTGTAATAAAGTGACCTGACAAGCTCTTTATGATGAATTTCCCTATACAGATTGGTATTATGGTTTATGTACAGATCCCCCTCTATGGCTTCAAGTGTATGCTATGCAAAGACAAGCTCTGCTCTTTGTATTAAAGAAGGGTATAAATTCTAATAAGGAAGTAGAAAAAGAGCCTGAGAGTATGCTAGATTCTCCCCCTCCCTACCAATGGAAGGCGGTAGGAACATATTCTTTTTTTTTTTTTTTAGGTTTTTGGAGACAGGGTCTCACTTTTGTGGTTCAGGCTAGCCCTGAGCTCAGCCTCCAATTCACATCACAATCCTCCTGCCTCTGCCTCCCGAGTGCTGGGATTACAGGCGTGAGCCACCACGCCCGGCACTGTGGTATGTGGTACTGGTTGCTGCTGGGTGTGGGTCTCCACACCCAGTATTGTTATGTGGTTACCGGGGAATCGAACCCAGGTCCTGTGCTTGCGAGACAGGCGCCGGAACCACTGAGCTAACTCCCCGGCCCTAGGAACATATTCTTAAGCCCAACCTATGCCAGAAAATAACTAACCCCAGTTTGCAGCTGGAACAACTCCCCATCTCCATAGCACATAGAACAAGGCGGGTAGAGTAAAACTTCCCAGTCTTCTAATAGTCCTTAAGAAAACAGCCAGCAGAGGGAGGCATTGTTTCTGTATTAGCCTTTTAATTCTGATCTAGTAAATTGGAAGAGAAATCCCATCTTTTGCTGAAGACCCTACAAAAATGCTTCAACTGTTTGACTGTTTTCTCTATTCACCACCCAAATTGAGATGACTGTAGAGAACTTTGTAGGGCATTGTTAAGAGCTGAAGAGCTGCAGAGAATTTTAAGAATTTTTAAAATTTTTTAAGAAATTAAAAATACTAATGTCCTTCAAGTGCCAGCAGATGAACAAAACCTGAACAAAAGCTGAGTGGCATGCACAACAATTTCCAGTAAAAACTCAACCAGAGTAAAATCGCAATACAGCGAGAGGGTAAGTCAGCTTAGTAAACTACAGGACAGTCTTGTTGGAGGAATGTGGGAAGCAAGTAAAAAGCCCACAAATATGATGGTGGTAGAAACCCAACAAGAGCCTGACAAATGCCCTAAAAAATTTTCAGCACCTCTGTAAAGCTTATAGAATGTACAGTCCTTTTGACCCAGAGGCACCTGCTAACCAGTAGTCAGTAAACACAGCTTTTGTAACTCAGTTAGCACCACACATCAGAAAAAAAGATTCAAAAGCAGGAGACCTGGAAAGGAATAAATATAGCTCAACTAGTACAAATGGCTGTAAAAGTTTATGTAAATAGAGACATCCTTATTTGCTAATCTATTAGTATGGCTGATTTTGCATTCTACCTGAAAAATGTACAGCTGCAAAATAAACCAAAGATTTATGGCCCAAGAAGTTTAGAATTTTTATTATGGTATGTACAAAACCTTCAAAATAAAGGAAGGAAAAGGAATACAAAGAAAATTTATAATTGTACTCAAAAATTTCAATACTTGCTCTAACTATAAACCAAAGTAAATTTATCCTCTTTTAAATGGTGGGTGTCAGATATTGTATCCAGTAACAAAAAAAGTAACTAAGACAGATTTTGGCACCAGAGAAGTGAGATTGTTGCTAGAACTATTCCTGACCATTTGGTTAAGAAATTTTTAGAACTGGCTTTCAGGAAGTCTTTGGAAAGGTTTGGAAATGTCGAATAGAAAGTCCTAGGATTTGTGCACTGAGCTAGCTGGGAAATTCTGGTCAAAGTTCAGAAGACCAGAATATTGATTCAAATGCACACAAAAATCTAGGCTCAGGATGTTTCAGTTAAGAAGGACTCCACTGGCAGATTTTAGGCCATGTATATATGTTCTGGCAGAAAACTAAGTCTACATAATCATCATGTCCCAAGATTTTGTGGGAGATTGAGATTCAAGGCAGTAGAGTAATTAATCCAGCAGAGGAAATTTCAAGGCAGCCCAATATTCAAGTTGTGACATGGGCTCTATTGGGGTCTTTCAGCCACTTCTACATTGAGAGTCAATAGCAAAAAGCACAACTGAGTGATTTTAAACTTTCAGATTTGCCAGGAAGAAAGCTTTCTCAAAGCCAGGTGTGGTGGCACATGCCTGTAGTCCTAGCACTAAGGAGGTTAAGGCAGGACGCCACTATGAATTTGAGGCCAGCCTGGACTGCATAGTGAGTTCAAGGTCAGTGTGGACTACAGAGCAAGATCCTATCTCAAAAAAAAAAAAAAAAAATACAACAAATGAAAGCAGTCTGAAAGATATATCACAGAAGAACTTGGTTGCTAAAAAGATTAACATTAAAAAGAAACCACATACCTTGATTGTCAAAATCATTTAGCTCCAAATTCATGTTTGAACACTGAAAAGTTCAAGAACTAAACATAATATTCCCATAAGAAATAATGGAAAACCAAATAATTGACCCTGAGGCCCAAAAATGACACAGCCTGACATTTTCTGAGCAAGAGTAGCAGTTAGAAGGCTGGGGATTTATCTCAATAGTATTGTGTGTACCTTGCAAGCATAAGGGGTTGAGTTCAATCCCTGGTAGTGCTTAGAGTGAAGTATCACTCCTTTCTGACTCATTCTTGGCCTGTATAGGTTTTTGCAAGTTGGATTTTCAGTTTGAGTACTAAAAAAACTTATGAACATCAAGCAGATTTATTTAAAACTTTGTTATTCAAGTAGTGGAAAGTTTAAGTTTGGACCCATTTAACAATGGAGGTATCAGTGTAGTATATAAGAGGACAACAAGAAGGTTTCCTTTCTAGCAGGTGAAGATCCCTCAAGGTCCCATCCTTCACAGGCTCAAAACTGTAAAGTGAAAGACTTTGCTTTGAGAAGAGAACCTCAGGACAATGAGCTTCAAAACGGCCACCCACAGAATTTCTTCCCCTGGATTTGGTTTATAGTACTCAGCCATCCAGGCATTCAGAGGCCCCTGTAGCCACAATGTAATAGGACCTACCTACTGTCAGAGACTGTGGCAGATCTTGGCATCTTCCACATGATGCTCATCTAGAAGCAGGCAGAATGCAAGAGTTATGGACTCAGGGAAGCTCCCATCCAGATTCCACCCTGAGAGGACAGTGTGTAAAGCTGTAAAAATGAATCCAAAAGTGCAGTGGAAGCCACAATAAGTTGGAGAAGTTGAGAATATGAAACATCTGATGAAAGCCTAAACAGATAAGCAATGCCAGCCCCTATAAGAAGCCACGAGTGCTATAGCCATACAGATGTAGGACCACCCAAACTGAAATTCACATTTTGCCACAATTTGCCCTACATGCTAGACATGGATATAATATTTGCATTACTAGGTTTCAATCTTTATTTTCTTTTAAATTGACTTTACTGGTACATTATATTGATATAGATATTTTTAAAGTGACTTTACTGGTATATTATATTGATACAGATATCAATATATATGATCAAATTCAACATTGTACCTGTATATGACACATCTTAATTCTCATGTTTTCCCTTTCCTCTGCCCTTCCCATAACCCCCACCCCCATATACGCATAAGCACGGTTTCAATTTTTTGCTATTACCATCAAACTTTTTCTTTTCCTTATTCACTTTCCTCTATGTCCCCCCTTTCCTTTTGAATGTTTTCTTCCTATTTCACAATACCTATCATACATTTTGGAACTCATTTACACTTTCAGTTTTTCATACTAGAGAAACACCATGGTATTTATATATCTATATCTTATTTATTTCACTTATGAGTATGTCCTTAAGGTACATCCATTTGGCTATAAATAACTCTAACTTATCATTTTTTATGGCTGAGTAATATTCCATTTTATTTTTAAAAATCTTTATCCAGTTTCCTGTTGATAGGCATTTGGACTGTTTTCAAGATTTAGTTATTGCAAATTGTACTGCTATAAACATGGGTGCGCATATGTCACTGTGATGTGATGCACTAATTCTTTCATGTATATACCTAGTAGGGTCAAATGTGACTTCCAATCCTAGTTTCTTGAAGAATCTGTATGGTGATCTGCACAATGGATGCAGCAGTTTGTAATTCCCACCAGCAGTAAAGAAGGTCTCCTTTCTCCTCACAGCCCTACCAGCAATTATTATTGGTTGATTTTGTAATAGCAGCCATTCTTTGTAGAATGCAGTGGAATCTCAGTGTTGTTTTCACCTGCATCTCTCAAATGACCAGATATGTTGAACATTTCTTCATGTGTTTCTTTGCTACCTTTACTTCTTCATCTGAAAAATGTCTCTTCATTTCAGATGCCCATTTACAAACTGGATCTTTAAATTTGGAGGAGCTGATTTTTTTTTAAGTTCTTTGTACACAGCCTAACCAAAAAGGTCTCCACAGTAGTCACAGAGTTTTTTTATGCTAACTAATCTTCAACCAACAACACAAAAGCACGAGAAATTAAGGCAACAAGATGCCCCAAAGCCAATCTCATGGATACTGAAACAGAGGAAGATAGTTAAAGACTCAAAAGCCAAATGGTCAAAGTCTTTGAAGAGACAAAATAAGAAATATATAAGGAAATTCATAAAATATTTAAGGAGCTCACAGGATTAAACAAATAAAGGAGTTTACTATTAAAATATATGTTAGGCTTGAAGTAGAAACAAAGAATAAACTGAGTTAAGCAAGACAATTCAAGACATGAATGATTTACTTCAGTAAAAAATTAGTATGAAAAAGAAAGCAAGTAGAAATAGATTATATACAAAATTAAACGAAAGGTATGGTTAGCAGTCTTGCACAATATGAGAATAGTGTCAGAAACACAGGACACCACAGATTTAGTATATCAAAAACCCAGTGATATCAGAAAAAACAAAAGACATCATGCAAGCTGAATCCAAGAGCTGCTAACAAACTCAAGAAAATGTAGCCTGAGAATTTTAAGAATAAAGAAAACATTAGAAGACAACTCAAAATGTATTAAAAAAATTTATTCACTGAAAACACAGCAAAAACTTTATGAATCTAGGAAAAGAATTCAATATTCATGACAAGAGTCACAGAATCCTGAATAGCTATGCCCAGGAAAGAACTTTGCCATACACAGCATAATCAAAACTCCAGAAATTCAAGAAAAGGAGGGGCCGGGGAGTTAGCTCAGTGGTTCCGGCGCCTGTCTCGCAAGTGCAAGGACCTGGGTTTGATTCCCCGGTAACCACATAACAATACTGGGTGTGGAGACCCAAACCCAGCAGCATCCAGTACCACATACCACAGTGCCGGGCGTGGTGGCTCACACCTGTCATCCCAGCACTCGGGAGGCAGAGGCAGGAGGATTGTGATGTGAGTTTGAGGCTGAGCTCAGGGCCAGCCTGAACCACAAAGCGAGACCCTGTCTCCAAAAAAACCTAAAAAAAAAAAGAAAAGGAGAGAATACAGCAAGTAACCTATAAAGATAGGCCCAGCAGAATAATTGGAGATTTCTCAACACAAACTTTAAAGATCAAGAGAACTTACAGAAAAGCTTTACAAGCCCTAAAAGAAAATAATTGTCAGCCCAGATATTGATATCCTTCAAATTGGATAGAGAAGTAAAGACTTTCCCCAACAAAGAAATCCTAAAGAAATACATGACCACTAATCCATTATTGAAGAAAATATTTAAAGGAATGCAAGCAGAAGAAAAGAGATCACCAGCACCAAACAACCCAAAGGAAAGTATACATTAATTGAGAGAGTAGTCTAAAAAAAAAAAAAAAAAAAAAAAAAAAAAAAAAAAAAAAAAAAAAAAAAAAAAAAAAAAAAAAAAAAAAAAAAAAAAAAAAAAAAAAAAAAAAAAAACAGCATTGAAGAAATTCAATAACAGGATCCAGTAAACAACCTTACAATAGTAACTCTCAATTTCAATAGTCTCAGCTCACCGATCAAAAGATATAGGTTGGCAGATTGGGTAAAAAAATACAACAATATATTGCCTACAGAAGACACACTCCATCCAAAAGGAAATTCACAGACAGAAAGTGAAAGTATGGAAAAGGATATTCCACTTAACCAGACCCCCAAAACAAGTAGGAGTAACTATTTTATTTTCAGAGACAGCAGACTTCAGGCCAAAACAAATCAGAATGGATAAAGATGAATATTATATACTGATAAATGGAACAATTCACCAGGAAGAAACAACTGTAAATATCTATGCACTGAATATCAGTACACTCAACTTAATAAAAATTCAAGCTATTGAATGTTAAAGGATAAATAAACACCAATACAGTATGAGTCCTTCACTTACAAAAAAGTCAGAGCAGAAATTAATGAAATTTGTAAAAGTTCCATATAAACAAGTTCTGTCCAGAAAGAACATCTGTGAATCAGATACATTCATAAGTTCCACACAGTGAGTCTAATACTCCTTTGACACAAATTTGTAACATAAAGGATAAAAAAACTAAATGTGGGCGGGGGATTTGGCACAGTGGTTCCAGTGCCTGTCTTGCAAGTGCAAGGACCCAGGTTCGAGCCCCAGTTAACCACATACAATACTGGGCATGAAGACTCACGCCCAGCAGCAATCAGTACCACATACCACAGTGCCGGGCATGGTGGCTCACGCCTGTAATCCCAGCAACCAGGAGGCAGGAGTAGGAGGATTGCTGGGATGTGAGTTTGAGGCTGAGCTCTGGGCCAGCCTGAACTACAAAGCGAGACCCTGTCTCAAAAAAAAAAAAAAAAAAAACCCTAAATGTGAAGTCTGTTCATATCTGTAAAGGTTTGCAACTTGAATATTCATAAGTCAGAGAGCTACTGTACAATCACTGTGAAGGACTTATATATATCACAGTCTCACAAACAGACAACAGTCAGACAAAACATCAACAGAGAAACATCAGAGTTAAACTACATTGTTAAACAAATGGACTTAACAGATATCTATATAATTTTCCATTCAACAATGGAATATATATTTTTCTCAACAATATATGGAACATGTTCCAAAATAGATTATACCATAAGCCAAAAAGCATGACTAAATATAAAAATGGAATTAATCTTCAGCATACTTTCAGATCATAGCATAGTAAAGATAGAAAGCGAAAAGAAGACACAGAAATTATACGAACACATGGAGATTAAATAACACATTATTGAACAATTCACAGAAGAAATTAGGGAAAAGGGCTGAGGATTAGGCTCAGTTGGTTCTGGCGTCTGCCTGGCAAGCACAACATCCTGAGTTTGATCCCTGGTACCACACTGCCAGGCATGGTGGCTCACACCTGTAATCCCAGTACTTGGGAGGCAGAGGCAAGAGGATTGCTGAGTTCAAGACTAGCGGGGGATACATAGTGAGCTCAGGGCCAGTCTGAACTACAAAGTAAGACCCTGTCTCAAGAAAAAGAAAGCAGGAAAAAAAGAAAATGGCTCCTAGAATCAATTGACAGTGGAAGCACAACATATCAAAACCTATGGGACATAATGAAACATTTCTAAGATGGAAGTTTATACCTGTAAGAATATGATGATCCCAAATAGATAACCTAATGATTCATCTCAATGTCCATCCAAATATGAAACCAACAGAAGAAATTACACAGATCAAAACAAAAATTATTGAAATTATAAATGTATATATTAAGAAAGCAACACATTATAATGGAAATAAAAATATCCTACCTTTCAGCACTAAATGCTGACTCTGTGTCAATGTACACAACAGCTCCTTCTAATCCTCCCATGTTGGTGGGTAATGTAGCCAACACACTCATCATTATACAAAACTGAGTTTTACCACAACCTGGTGGACCTGTAATCTGAAAAAAAAAAAAGAAAAACTGTTTGTATAAATACTACAAGCCAGGTAAAGTAAATCATTTCAAGAACTTACTACAAAAACAGTCTACCCTAGGTTGAAGGAAAGAATTAAACCCTACAGCCCTAAGACATCCATTGCAGGTAATGAACCAATTTCTGCCCTATGCAAATAGTGCTATATTAGTAATGTCATACCCTTGGGAAAACAGAGTACAATCACTCAAATCCTCCTCTGTGAATTATACTGCAAATGAGAAATTTTAACTGAAATATGCTAGAAGTTTCATCAGAGTATTTATATATACATATAGACAATGGCAATGAGAAAATAATACCAATGAGCACTTTTCACTATGGGAAGAGTAAAGAAAATCTCAGAGCCAGGCACGGTGGCACATTTCCTGTAATCTCAGGGCTCAGGAAGCAGAGACATACTGAGTTCACAGGAAGACCCTGTCTCAAAAAATAAATAAATAAACAGAAAATAAAAACAGCTTGGTTGATTCTTTTCAGGAAGCAAATAAAACTGGAACAGCATTGAGATAGCTATTTAAAAAAAAAGTAAAAATGAAAACTTAAAAGGTATTACCTCAAATTAGAAAAATAATAAAAGGTTACTGACAAAAATGTTAAATTTCTTTTTTTTTATCTTTATTGGTACATTAAATATACACATCATGATTGCACTTCATAATGGGGATTTGTACCAGTATAAGACACAACTTAATTCTCATTTTTTCCCATAGCCCTACCCACACTACCACCCCCCCATATACATAAAATTTGTTTCCTTACTTTTTTGTTACAATCTCAACATTTTCCCCTTTCACCCTATTTTTCATTGAGCATTTTCTATTTCACAATATATAACATACAATGCTAGGACCATTTACATCTTTATTTTTTCATACCAGAGAAAAGATGCGATATGTACCTATCTGTGCCCTATTTATTTCACTTATGAGGATATTCTGAGCTCAGCCTCAAACTCACAGCAATTTTCCTGCCTCTACCTCCCAAGGGCTGGGATTACAGGTGTGAGCCACCACGCCCAGCACTGTGGTATGTGGTTTTGATTGCTGGTGGGCATGAGTGTCCACGCCTAGCATTGTTGTATGTGGTTACCAGGAATCGAACCCGGGGCCCTTGCACTTGCAAGACAGGCACTAGAACTACTGAGCTAAATCCCTGGCCTGATGTTAACATTTTTAATAATGGGTCAAAATCTACTAAGTTTTTTATTTTGGTTTCTATCTTCTTGAATTTCTTTCTTTTTGCTATGTTTAACAATCAACAAGAAAAATATATGAATCACATATGATGACCAGAATGATGAATTTCTACCAAGACAAACAGTCCGTTAAATATGTGGTAGTGATTTTTTTTGACAATCTTTTGTTTTTGATTGACAAAAATAATTGTATATATTTATGGGACACGATGTGATGTGTATACTTTGTGGAATGATTAAATCTTGTTAATTTACATATCCTTCACTCTACATACTGACCATTTTTTCTTTTTTTTTTAGGTTTTTTTTTTTTTTTTTTTTGGTTTTTTTTTTTTTTTTTTTTTAGGTTTTTGGAGACAGGGTCTCGCTTTGTGGTTCAGGCTGGCCCTGAGCTCAGCCTCAAACTCACATCACAATCCTCCTGCCTCTGCCTCCCGAGTGCTGGGATTACAGGCGTGAGCCACCATGCCCGGCACTGTGGTATGTGGTACTGGTTGCTGCTGGGTCCACACCCAGTATTGTTATGTGGTTACC
>PVIR01028539.1:0-21794 GCA_004026965.1 Petromus typicus | reverse complement strand
GCAGCAATGGTACGACATACCACAGTGCCGGGTGTGGTGGCTCACACCTGTAATCCCAGCACTTGGGAGGCAGAGGCAGGAGGATTGCTGTGATGTGAGTTGGAGGCTGAGCTCAGGGCCAGCCTGAACCACAAAGCGAGACCCTGTCTCAAAAAAAAAAAAAAAAAAAAAAAAGAAAAAAGAAGGAAGAAACTGAAATGAAAACAGAAGAAAACAAAAAATTTAAAAATTAGAAACAATGTTCTCATTTGTATAAAAGTAAGAATAAACATTTTGATGAAATTGGCTCTTCCTACCCAGGAGCAAGGTATGTCTTTCCACTTTTTGATATCTTCTTCTATCTCCTTTTTCAGAGTGCTATAGTTTTCAGCATAGAGGTCTTTCACCTCCTTTGTTAGATTGATTCCTAGATATTTCATTTTGGGGGTGCTGTTGTGAAAGGGGCTGACTTCCCAATTTCTATCTCAGTAGATCTACTGTTTGTGTATACAAAGGCTATTGATTTATGAACATAGACCTTGTTTTCAGATATGCTACTAAATTTGGTGATTAGGTCCAGCAGTTTTTTAATTGAATTTTTGGATCCTCTAGATAGAGTATCATGTCATCAGCAAAAAAATGACAATTTAACTTCTTCTTTTCCTATATTTATTCCTTTTAGTTCTTTCTCTTGCCTAATTGCTGTGGCTAATATTTCTAGAACTATATTGAACAGAAATGGTGAGTGTTTTGTTCCTGATCTTAGTGTGAAAGGTTTCAATTTCTGATCATTTAGTATGATACTGACTGATGGTTTCTCATAGACAGCATTTATTAGTTTGAGATACAGACCATCTATTCCAATTTTCTGTAGGGTTTTGAACATAAATGGATGTTGTATTTTGTCAAACACTTTTTTCTGCATCAATTGAGATGACCATGTGGTTTTTGTCCTTAAGTCTGTTAATATAGTGTATAATATTTACTGATTTACATATGTTGAACCATCCTTGCATCCCTGGGATGAATCCAACTTGGTCAGGGTGTATGATCTTTTTGATGATGCTTTGTATTCTGTTTGCCAGTATCTTACTGAGGATTTTTTTTTTTTTTAGGTTTTTTGAGACAGGGTCTCGCTTTGTGGTTTAGACTGGCCCTGAGCTCAGCCTCCAACTCACATCACAATCCTCCTGCCTCTGCCTCCTGAGTGCTGGGATTACAGGCGTGAGCCACCACGCCCGGCACTGTGGTATGTGGTACTGGTTGCTGCTGGGTGTGGGTCTCCACACCCAGTATTGTTATGTGGTTACCGGGGAATCGAACCCTGGCCCTTGCGCTTGCAAGACAGGCGCCGGAACCACAGAGCTAACTCCCTGGCCCTTACTGAGGATTTTTGCATTGATGTTCATTAGGGATATTGGCTTGTAGTTCTCTTTTTTGGTTGGTCTTTCTCTGCTTTGGAATCAAGGCAATGGTTGCATCCAGAAATGAGTTTGGGAGTGCTGCTTCCCATTGTATTCATAATATACCAATATAAAGATTTGAATTTAAAAAAGAATAAACAAAGATAAAAAAATAAAAAATAAATGATATTAAAAAGCAACTAATAGAAGAAAAGCAGAACAAAAAGTCCACTTCAGGGAATGTTTCTGCTGTCCCTAGTTGACATGGGGAAAGTCAGAGATCCATGTTGACTGATCCTAGCATGCCAGCAGTTGAATTATAGCAGTGGAATATAATGTCAACAACCTTGGCCTCAGTTCCACTGAGGTTCAGGCTGTTTCTGATTTTTGACTGTGAGGCTGAGACCTGAGTTTCTCACTTTCAACACTCCAAGTGCCTACCGCAACCTTGAGCTTGTTCCCTGCTGGTTTGAATCTCACTCCCTGACCTTGTGCTGGCTTGAAATTGGCCGTGTCTCATTGTCACACTTGGCACCACTAGATGGAGCCAACCTGCTGCTACTCTGAGTTCTAACTACAGCTGGTCTCTTCAAAATGGCTACTAGCCTATCACCCTCTCCTGGGGGCATCTGATCCTGAATAACTCAGGCAGCACTGCAGGTCGCTGTGTCCACTGTTCTGTTCCACTGTTGTGCTTCTCCATGGAGGCCTATGGGGTCACAGTAGTCTTCATGCCTATGCAAATTTGAGCTGCTCTTCCCACACTGTGAGCGGGGAGTCAAGAAGCAGATGCTACTTACACCCCCTCTTCTGCTTTGTGCTCCCTCCCTTCTCTCTGCCTGTGGGCTCTAATTCTCACTTCAGATTGTGTCTGTGTCCCAGGGACTCACTTCCCTCCTTCCTTTCCTCACATCACTATATTATAGTATCTGGATCCAAACCTCAGAGAGGCTGTTTCTTCTGCTACTCACTATTTCACCATCTTCCACGAAAGTCCAGTTCTTCACATTTTTGTGAATAGTGGTAATATTGTTTGTTCGTATTAACAAGCAATGCGAGAATGTGGATTAAGCCCTCACTTTACAGATGAGAAAACAGATCTAGAGAATACATACTGTCTAAGGTCAGAAAACTAGTCACTAAGTAGGTTTAGCACTCCAGGCTTTTCTTCTCCAAACCTGATACTATTCTTAATTTTCTCTGGACATCATATACATCAACTTGCCCAGACCAGAGTGGCACAGAATACTTGGTCAGTATTTTCAAAGTTTGAAAGTGTAAAGAATCAAAACTTCCTTTGATTCTTCGGTTTTAGGAAAAAGTAGCGGTTCCTAGTCTAGTTCCTAGTCAGGTAGAGATAGCATGAATGCAGGAGCCGGAGGAGTGGTGGACACTGAGAATTCCAAACAGATCATTTAAAAATCCCTCCTGTGGGCCGGGGATTTAGCTCAGTGGTTCTGGCACCTGTCTTGCAAGCGCAAGAACCCAGGTTCGATCCCCAGTAACCACATACAATACTGGGTGTGAGACTCACACCCACCAGCAATCAGTACCACATACCACAGTGCCGGGCGTGGTGGCTCACGCCTGTAATCCCAACACTCGGGAGGCAGAGGCAGGAGGATTGCTGTGATGTGAGTTTGAGGCTGAGCTCAGGGCCAGCCTGAACTACAAAGTGAGACCCTGTCTCAAAATAAATAAATAACTAAAATTAAAAAAAAATCCCTTCTATATACACAATTTTTCTACTAATAATCATGTACTAATCAGCAGTGGTCATTATTTTATTTTATTTTTCCATGTAGAAACAGTTAATAAAAAAAGAATGTGTTTTCAGCTTCAGTATATTATGCATGTTTGGTAAAACATGTTTCATGTGTGAACTCAAATTTTCATTTATCAAGCAAAACATAACACCTTAAAGTTTATATACTGTTTAACGCTATAAAATTTAGACATAAATATAACTTTTGGTAATTAGAAAACAGCAATTACAATAACTCTAGTTTGATTTCTGGTTCCTTAGAGTCATTGTGGCATCACTGTTAATTGGAATCCACTCTCTTAAGGCAGGAATGTGTGGAAACACAGAGTGGAAGTAAAAAGAACCCAGAAATGAGCTTGGAGGATCTGGAACTACTGTGACCTGTTCCCATATGTCAGGGTCTATACTTTGCCTGGGAGTTCTTAAAATTAACATCCTCATAGAATGTCTGTTTGTGACATTCTATGTTTGTGAAGGGTAAATGACAAACACATGTTAATATGAAGCTTTCATATACATCATGAAGCCTTTATTATTATTATAATCATCACTTTGATTTAGAAAGTAGTCCAACAAAAGAATTTAGGAGGAAGAATTTTATCAAAAGCCTTGTTCAGAATTGCTGGTATATGTGATAATAACAAGTTTATTTTTAGTATTGATTTTTAAAATGTTCTTATTTTATTCGTACATATTTATGGCTTACTGTGTAATAATTGAATACATGCCTATAATTTATAATGACCAAGTCAAGGCACTTAGCATGTCCATTTCCTTAAATGTTAAAAATTTTTAATTTAATAGGTAATTTTATCACATTCAACATGTAATTGTAATTTAGCATGTATAATAAATTCTGTGTGTATTTATTAGGTAGAATGTGATATTTTAATACATGTATATAATATATACTGATCAAGTCAGTGTAATTAATGTTGCCATCTCCTTGTCATTACTTTGTGTTTGAGGCCTCAAGTTCCTCCTAGTTATCCATGAAAGGTATAATAGGTAATTGCGAACTATAATCACCTATCATGCTGTGAAACACTAGAACTTATTACTTTCCTTTTTTTGGTACCTGATATCCAACTACCTTCTATTGTACTCTGCTCCTACCTCTAAAATTCTATATAGACTACACACCTTTCATTGCTGTTCCTACTGCCTACTCAGCCCCCTGCTGCTTCAGGGCACACCAGTGTGATTCAGGGGTCATTTGATTCTCTTAAGAAATACTGCACTGTTGGAAAGCTATAGGAAGCTTCCTACTTTAATAGTTGGTTTTTTTGACAGAGTTCTCCATCATATGGAAGAGAAGTGACTCACATCTTTACAGCAGTCTGATGTCTGCCCTGAGGAGGCTGTAGAAAACCTGAGTTGGGTCAGGACCACACACAGGAGTGGCGCTCTGAATGACAAGGTGCAGCTCTAGGGCTCCCCAGCGACAGGAAGCAGCCATGCAAGATGGATCTCATCATCCAAGCACCCCTAACAGCCTGCCAGAGCTGAGTGGGATGGATGGGACGGTACACAAGGCACATTATGCTGAGAGTCAGCTGTCACGTATTCCTCTGAGCCTGCCAGAGATGACAGCAAATAACAATCCCTCAATTCAGAACAAATTATAGGGAAGGACAGCTTGTGAAAACTTACATGAAATTTGGAAAGATTGGAGGCTTTATTCTTCAGAGTTACAAAACCTTCTCAAATTGATGTTCAAGGAGCTAGTGCCAAGCAAAGGTCTTGCCAGATGTACTTCAATGAGTGAGAAAGAAAATTTGTCATTATAATTCATGACTGTATTCCATTAGGCACTGAGTGATTTAAAAAGAGTTTCCTTTACAGTGTTATTTTTCTGACCATAAAAATATTAAAATCACTATAAAATCACAGAAAAATGTTAAACAGCAATAATTACCCATGATTTTATCTTTCAGAGTTACATACTATTAATATTAGAGTGAATATAGATTTTAAAATCTTGACCTTTTCACTTAATAGTAGGTTTGAACATGATTCTTTATCTTTAACCATACTGTCGATACTTTTTAAAAATAAATTGAGTTTATTAATACATTTTAGGAATACCTTATGATCACTTTCCTCACTGAGAATTTATGACTGTATCTGTTATACCCTGATTCTTATTTTTTCCCATCCCCCTGTCTTTCCTTCAACCTGCCTATATATGTAAACTTCATTTCCATATTTTCCTTTTTACCATAAATTTTTTCTTTCCCTTGTTTGCTCTCCCCTGCTTGTACCCAGTTACCATTTTCCCTTTTTTTCTATTTCACAATACCTATCATACATTTTGGATATCATTTACACTTTCAATTTCTCACACTGGAGAACAGTATTTTAATATCTGTGTGCTATGTATTTCACTTAAGAGTATAGTTTAGGGCCGGGGAGTTAGTTCAGTGGTTCTGGCACCTGTCTTGCAAGTGCAAGGACCCGGCTTCCATCCCCGGTAACCACATACCATACTGGGCATGGAGACTCATGCCCAGCAGCAATCAGTACCACATACCACAGTGCCGGGCGTGGTGGCTCACGCCTGTCATCCCAGCACTTAGGAGGCAGAGGCAGGAGGATTGCTGTGATGTGAGTTTGAGGCTGAGCTCAAGGCCAGCCTGAACTACAAAGTGAGACTTTGTCTTAAAAAAAAAAAAAAAAAGAGTATAGTTTAAAGGTGCATCCATTTAACTCTAAATGTCTCTAATTTATCATTCTTTATGGCTGAGTAATACTGTTTTATTTTTTTAAACCCATTTCTTTTTTATACAGTCTCCAGATGATGAGCATTTGGGCTGTTTTCAGGATTTATTACAAGCTGAGCTGCTATAAACATGGGTGCACATATGTTTCTATGGTATGATACTTTTAATTTTTTCATGAATATACCCAGCAGGAAAATAGTAGGATCAAATAGGATTTCTAATCCTAGATTTCCATAGTGGTTATACCAGTCTACACTCCTACCAACACTGGGGTCCTTTTTGTGGTAAATTTTTTCTCATATTATGGGTTGTCTGTTCACTCTTTTGGTAGTTTCTATTGCTGTGCAGAAGCTTTTTCATGAGATTCCAGTTGCCGATTTCTTTTTTTTGCTAGCTCTCTTGCTCTGAAGAGCTATCCTATATAATTTTGAGGAAAAATAAGTTCACAGTTGAAACTACAATTAGGCATAACTTTCTTGCCTACAGGCCAGGTATGGCGTATCCAGACACAACTCTGTCTTCACCTTCTCTAACAACAAAGACCTCAAAGGTCCCACAAGCTGTGGTGCTTCATAGCAGAATTACATCAGTCAGAAGACATTCTTTGACCTTCATCTACATAATTCTTCATTTTTCTATGATGTATAAACCTGCTATCCCCTGAATAATCTGTTATATTTGTTACTTTTGATGTACCAAAAGTACTGCCCTCTGAGACACCTGTTACATTCTGGTCTCTGTTACATTACTTACTTTCCATGTACTGAATAAAAGTGTGGCAAACTCTGGTTTTTCATCTTTGCCACCCAGGGAACATGAATCAGGCCCAAACTCAACTTCTTCTCATTTCTCATTTTTGTCTCTGTATTAATTAATTCACCTTGTGCAGTTGGGCTCACAGGAGACTAAGAATTAACTATAGAGGTTCTAGTCATGACCCCTTTCACTGTTCCCCATATTGTGTTATCAAGCTTTTGTTCATAAAGTCTTTCCCTACACTAATATCTCCAAGAGTACTATCTAACTTATCTTCCAGCTGATTTAGTGTTTCTATTTTAATATTTGGATCTATAATCCACTTCAATTTCAGTTTAGTGCATGGTGAAAGATGTAGGTCTAGTTTTTTGGGTTTTTTTGTTTTTTATAGAGGGTCTCACTTTGTAATTCGGGCTGGCCCTGAGCTCAGTTTCAAACTCAGATCACAGCAATCCTCCTGCCTCTGCCTCCCAAGTGCTGGGATTACAGGTGTGAGCCACCACGCCTGACACTATGGTATGTGGTACTGATTGCTGCTGGGCATGAGTCTCTATGCCCAGTATTATATATGGTTACTGAGTAATCGAACCTGGGTCCTTGTGCTTCCAAGACAAGTGTTGGAACCACTGAGCTAAATCCTTGGCCCTGTAGGTCTAGTTTTAATCTTTGGCAGGTTAAACCCGGTTTTAATAGAGGTACATTATTTCATTGTGTGAATTTGCCATTATGTATTCATCTTATCCCTTAACTTTTATATTTCTGATTTTTAATATAATAAATAATGTTGTGACAAACATCCTTGCTGATAAACCTTTATGCATTCCTAAATATTTCCCATTCATGGATGCTAAATCACTGGGTAGAGAATGAACATTTTAAGACTTGTATATTTCTAGATTTCTTCCGTTACAGAGACTTTAACCAACTTACCTCCAACTGCACTGGGACAGGACTTCTCTCCCTTCTCTCTGCACCTTTGAGAATGTCCTAAACATTCCCAATTTTTTTTGACAGAATCATAATGGCTTTGAGCTCTTTGTAGAGCCCAGAAGTTGTCTGTCTCCCAAGTACTGGGTTACAGGTGTGCATCACCACATCCTACTAAATTCTTTCAATCTTAATGAGACAAAATCCCTGGGGAAGAGTTCCATACAACTGGCATTTTCCCAATTAAGAGAAACGTGTTAATGATATAACTTAGGGTGTGTCCCTAGGCTGTTTCTGGATGGGGACAGCAGAAATCAGGCAGAGGTAGGAAGGCAGGGAAGCAGGCAAGCAAGAAGGAAAGAGAGAAAGGAAAGAAGATAGGAAAGAGGATGAAAGGAAGGGAGAAGGAATAAAGGAAAGAAGGAAGGAAGGAAGGAATGAGGGTGGGGTCTCCTGACCAGCAACTCTGGCCACAGCTGGACAGTATTTAAAACGCAGAGCTTCAGATCTCACCCCAGATCACAGCATTGGAACCTGGCACTTTCATAAAATCCTGAGAAGCACTGAGCTAGGGGATGCAATCCAGAAAAAATAACAACAAAAAAGCTAGAATGCAAAATATCACAAGAACCGGCTAGCTATAGTTAGAAGAAGAAGGAGGAGGAGGAGGAGAAGAAGGAAAAGAAGAAGAAGAAGAAGAAACCAACCATAAGGCAATTTAAAGCTTCTCTCAGGAAGATAATCTTTTCCTGGTAGAATTATTATTAGGATCTGTTCATTTGAAACAGAGTGAAAAAGACTGGGGACCTTTGAGAGCTGTTGTCACATCAGGTGAGCATGAAACTGGAATGAGCCAAATCATTGTCTCTCATCCATTTATTCACAAGCAGGAGTGTTGGTGTTAGGATAGTCATCTTCCTTTGTGATGTCTCAGACTCAAGTAGATGCATGCTATTAAAATCATAAGATGCCTTTGATATTTCATGAAATGTAGTGGGAGGCCTGCAGGGAAAGATGCAGTCAAAGGAGAGATAGAGCACCTGACCAGATCAGACATACTGAGAGAAAACCCTAAAACAGGAAGGAAGCTAAACCCTTAGCAGTGGCTAAGAATCTTGGGATTGCTGTAGTCCCCCTGGCTGCTGTCCCTCAAACACAACTCTCAGAGATGAAAATAAAGAATAATTTTGTTGGCAAAGAAGTTTTCATCTATTTTTTTTCAGAATGGAAATAGCTTTATCAGTGTTTATGATTATGAAAGTTATATTTATTGCAAACAAATTAGGACAATGAAAAAATGTAAAATAAAAAGTGGAAATCACTTCAAACTTCAGAGAGGCAAATCTACATGTTGCTACACTTAGATGCATGTGTACACACATGTGCACACACAGACATATACCACTCACATGCAAAGTTTCCCAGACCTAATAACTCATGAAATGATTTCTCCAGTGTCATCTTAGAGGGTGCAATGCTATGTGATCCTGAAATCCAGGGGGTGGGCCATTGAGAGGGTCCCATTTAGCTTGAGGGTTAGGAGAAGAAAGAGATAAATTAATATTAAAAATATTTAAAACCTTCTTAGTAAAAATCTTGATGCTAAAATGCCAACATCCTTCCTATGAATGCAGCTAGAACAAGGTAAATTTATATAGCTACCCCCAAAAAGCTTTACAAGTCAATTTATTCTCATACAATTAGGGTTTATAAGCATTTTTTTCTCTTCTCTTTTCTCCAAACATCTTTATCAAGGTATGATTGATATTTGTCATGTACAATGTGATGTTTTGCTATATGTACACACTGTGAAATGATTACTGCAAATCAGTTAATTAACCTGTCACTTTATGTTATCTGCAGGTATGATAAGAACATTTAAGATATAATCTTTTAAATTTCAAGTATATAATAAGATATTGCTAAATATATTCATCATGCTATACATTAGATCCCCGTAGTTGATTCATTGTGTAAATGCAGGTTTGTACCTTTCAATCAATATTTCCCCATTTCCCTTCCCCTCAGCACCAGTAACTACCACTCTAGTTCTTTCCATAAGTTCAACTTCTTCATATTCTACATAGAAGTGTGATCACATAGTATTTGTCTTTCTTGATTTATTTTAGTCAGCAAAATGCTGTCAAGGCCCATCTTATTGTTACAAATGACAGGACTCCTTTATTTCTTGAGAAATGTTGTTGGTGTTTTTGAGTGAGATTGCATTAAAACTTAGGAAGAAAGTTATTTTTCTGTGGGGTGTGTGTGCATGTCTGTGTGTATGTGTGTGTGAGAGATAGACAGACACATACATGCACGCACATTTTCATTTCTCCTGAATCTGTTAGTAGACACTTGTGCTGTTCCTGATCCTGGCTATGGGAAGGGAGGCTGCTGAGAACATGACTGCCGACTGGTCTTCAAGATACTGATCTCTATAAGCCCAGAAGTGAGATTTTTTAATTATTTTGAGGAACCCCCATATTTTTTTCCATAATGAGTGTGCCAGTTGACATTGCCACCAACCGTATACACAGGGTTTCTTTCCTCCACATTCTTGCCAACACGTAACCTTTTATCTTTTTGGCAAAAGCCACTCCAACTCTTGTGAGGTGATACTTCAATAGTGGTTTAAATTTGGATCCTCTTAATGATTAATGGTGTTAAGTACTTTTTCCTTTACCTATTGGATATTCATATGTAGGCTCTGGAGAGATTTCTACTCAAGTCCTTTGCCCATTTAAAAAATTTTTGCTTATTGTTGTGAATTGTGTGAATTTAAAAAAATATACTTCACATATTAACCCCTATTAGTCATCTTGTTTGCAAATATTTTCTTCCATTCCTTAGACTGCCTGTTTCCCTAGCTATGCAGAAACTTTTCAGTCTGATGCAGTATCACCTCCATTTTTGCTTTTATTGTCTGTCCTTTTTAAGGTCATATAAAAAATTGTTGCTAAGGCCAGTTTCAGAGAGCTTTCCCCTATTTTTTGTAAGAATATTGGAGTGTCAGGTCTTCATTTTGAGTTGATTTTGTGAGTGGTGTAAGATAGAAATCCTTTTATAAATGTGGATATAGAGCTTTCCTTGCACCAATATTAAACAGATTTCTCTTTTAAATACCAATTGAGCATATATGTGTGTGTTCTTTCTGAGGTCTCAACACTGTTCCTTTGGTCTCAACACTGTTCCTTTGGTTTGTATCTGTGACACTGCTTAATCTAAAGTGACCCCATGTATTCAGAAGTGGGATATTTGCCACAGTGACTGGATCACAAGGGTTCTAACCTCAGCAGGTACATTCATCTCGAATGAGCTCATTAGTTAAATAGGCTTATTAAAAGCTACATTTTATTTGGATGATGACTGGGGACCATGGCTTTAAAAATTGTATATTGTCCCAAACCCCTTTCTTTCTCTTTCCCTCTCTCGCTTTATTTCCTGGCTGCCATAGGTTGACCAGTTGTCCTTTGCCATGCCCTTCCTGTACGATGTTTCTTTTTTGGAGTGAGATGACCATGGACTGAAACATCTGAAACCATGTGCCAAAGGAAACCTTCTCTCCTTTAAGTTCTGTATGTCAGATATTTTGTTCAGGGACAAAGTGAATACAGTCTTACTAAAATGCCAAAACTATACTATTTTGATTACTATAGTTTTGTAATAGATTTAAAATTAGGAGGTGTAACAAGTCCAGCTTTGGTGTTTTTTCAAGTGTTCTTTGGCCATGTGGTTCTCCATGAATTTTAGGACTATTTTTTTCATTTCTGTGAAAAATGCCCTGGACTTTTGATTGGGATTGTATTGAACCGGTACATTCAGCTTTCTACATCCATAGGTTCCACATCTGTGGATTAAATCAACCCTGGCTTGAAATATTTGATGAAAAATTTGTGTCTGTATTGAACACATACAGACATATTTTTTTTTTGCTACTAAATAATTTCTACTATTTACTATTTCTACTAAATGATATAGGAAAAATCTCATTTACATAACATTTACATTGTACCAGATGGTGAGGAAGAGAAGTTAGAGAAGGTAACTAAGAAGGTTTGGAATATGAGGGCAGATGTGCTTAGGTTGCATATGCAAATGTTACACCAGTTCATATAAGGAGCTTGAGAATCCACAGATTTTGTAATTCATGGTGAGCCTGGAACCAGTCTTCCAGTCTTCCATGAATAAATCAGGTATATTGCTCTGGGCAGTGTGTTAATTTTAACAAAATTAATTCTAACCAATGAGCATAAGATCTTTTTTTTTTTTGGTCTTAATCCTGCCAACTTTGAGAAAACAGGGGATGGGAAGGAGGGACATGACTTACTCACCTGAGAGCCACACAGAGCTGCCATCAAAGATGTGGCCCCCACCACAGCACTCAGGGGAAAGGGCAGACTTCGGCTGGATGTTGCTGGACTAGCACACCCCCAGATGACAAGTGGCTCCTTTAATATGGCCCTCAGGGGACACCAGGACCCTCTCAGAGTCCCAGACTCCAAGCAGCTCCATCCTCCTCTGGGGCACAATGGCTTCCCTGCCCCGTAGCCTGAAACAACCATTTGACACATGTTGAATGGAGACTTACTTGGCACCATACCCTGAGCCTGAGCTTTCAGCCAGACAGTTTCTCTTTCCAGCCTCAATAAAAAAGGCTACATACTGTCTTCTGGTCAAGGCTGCTACACTCGCACTTACCCCCTTTCTATGTGCCTGGAGTAAAGTGATGGTTCCAAAGCACAAGAGGAAAGCAAAGGTTGTTTTCATTACACTAGAAAAGCAAAGAAAGATAAAGTGAAGTCCCTCATGTGGAACTCCCACAAACATGACCACAGACAAGAAGGTGGCCTTGGTGCTCATCAGAGGACAAAACCTGGAGTAGGATGAGAGGAACCCTACTTTTAGGGTCATTTCTCTGTGCTATGAGAACTAGATTGGAAGGGCCCTTTTAGGAAAAGATTTTTAATGGAATTCTTGGTGGCTTTCCCAGATTCTTTAAAAAAAAATAACCACAATCTAACTGAAAGGCAAACACACACACACACACACACACACACACACACACACACACACACACACACACACACACTCTTAACCTGAGCTGATTCTAACCATCCCAGGCACACTGGTTACCACCTCTCTCAGAGCCAGAGCAGGAACTTGGCTCCCACTCACCTCCTCTGAGACAAAGATGACCAAACTGAACATCAAAGAGGAGATGTGGGCAAGTCATGGCTGCTTTGCAGGGCTCACTGGCAGAGAAAATGGTTGGCAAACAAACCACAGTGGCTAAGAAGGGAAGGACAGTAACTGAGCTCCAGGTGGCATTTGCAGGCATCTGGGGCTGGCTTGTTGTAGACTCTCATCAGCAAGCAATTCCAGTGATGACTTAAAGGAGACACCTTGGGAGACTTTGTCCCAGGAGCCCCATGGTGTGAGTTTGTCCCTGTCCCTTCACCTGGGTTCAGTTGCAGTCATTTAGTGGTTCTTGAGCCTCCCCACCATGCTCTTCCTATAAGTCATGGGCACTCGCTGCCATGCTGTGGCTCCTGTGCCCGCGTCCCTGGTCACTGCTGACTCATTCTACCCTGAACCTTGTGCCTGGGCTGTCTGGAACAGTCTGTGCTGTGGATGGGTCATCTTCATCTCTTATGTCAATTGCATTCCATGGTTGAATATAATTGCTTCAAATTATGCTTTGAAATAATGAGAAACAGTATTATTAACTTATTCACTCAATAAATATTTACTAGGAGCTAGTAATGCCCTTGGGAAACTGGGAGTGTGTCAGGCACGCACTGGATCCCTAAGAGTGCTCAAAATCTCTTTCCTAGCTGTTCACAGAGTCCCAGTAATAGAAACGAAGCTTCATCATGTCAGCCGGTGATCACAAGTCAAGGTGAGCTCTAGGCCGGAAGGAACCCAGGTCTGTGGAGAGATAAGGAAAGACTGACCTGGCCTGGCCTGGCCTAGTCCAGAGGGGCTTCCTGCAGGGTGATGTGTGAGTTGACACCTGGCCAACTGGCAGACAGGGTGGGGATAGTGGCAGGAGGTGCACTGAGGAAAGGCCCTGAATCAGAGGGCAGGTGGCCCTCAGGAAGCTCAGGGATTCGGCTGAGCTGGCAGAGAGTGTGCGCAGCTGTTGGGTATTAGACCAGTGTGACAGCACCAAGCCTGCCAGACAGTTAAGTCCCTGATCACTTTGTGTGTACTGTAGAACTGAGGCTAAAACCAGAGAAAGAGCCCACACCCATCTCACCTTCCCCCAGGGAATGGGGGATCAGCACCGTGGGGCCGCTTAGTGAAGGGAGTCCTGCTCAAGGCTTCCCCTGAGGTTGTGGGGAGGTGAAAGGGAGAGCAACAGCAGTCCCAGGCACTCTCAGGGTGGCAGAGAGTGTTCAGGGTCCCTCTCCCCACTTAGGGAGGGCCAGGCAGAGGTGCCTGAGGAGTCACCACCATCTCAGGTGAGGACAGGAGAGAAGAAGCGAGCGAGCTGGGGACTACATGAGGAGAGCATGACCTGCTGGCTGGGAGCAGGGGGGAGTCCTTGACCATGACCCCTGAGGAGACACAGGACCTAGCTAAGCCCCAGATCTGGGGTGGGGAGCATAACTGTCCCCACGGTAACAAGGGAAATCCTTGTGTTGGCCTGTGGATGGTATACAAGAGCACACTAGGGGCCAGACTCCACTAGTGAGATGTTCCTACTGCTAGAGTCAGTAGAACTTTTGTTATAGAAGATTTCAGCTTGGGGAACTGACAGTGAAGGGAAGTTGAGTCACCCATTCTGGGTCTACGGGGCATTACTATGAGCTGGGCACTCTGGTTGGTGAGAGATCCCCAAGAGCAGCTGGAGACACTGGCATGGAGCTGCCACAGCGTCCTCATCCAAGGGGCCATTTGAGGTAGCAAATACACAGACACATACTTATTCACACATAGGAATGTGTGCTCTAGTTCTGGAGAACAGGACATTCTGAGACAGAATGAAAGGGAAGCTGCTTTTACACTTGGCATGGGGTGTAAGAGAAAATTGGGTTTAAGCAGAAACCTGAGACAGAGTAGGAATTAGCCCAGAAAAGATTAGAAGGAAAGGTGTTTGGGAGAGAGGGAACAGCAGCAACAGAGACCATAGTGAAGGGCTCAGATTTTATTCTATGAAGAGAGCAGCGTGGTCAAATGTGAAAGACTTGGAGGAAAAGGAGAGACAGAGAGAAAAAGAGACAGTGAATGTAAGAGGAGAAGAAGCAGATGACAGGAGGAAAGAAGAGAAAACACTTTGAGAGCTGTAAGTGATGGGTGCATCATCATGGCCCTTCTCTGGCAACCAAGATGGCTAGGAGATTGGGAGCTCTGAATTGGTCCAAGTACGGACAACTTTTTGCTGACAATGTATCCTGGCTTGAAGCTGGGTCTCTGGCAGGAGTATGATGGGGACCTTTCTCATCTTCTGAGCTAAGAGTCATGAGACCTCTCTTAGGGCAGTGATTTGGACTCCACCCTGGCAAGCTCAAGGCTAGAAGACAATGAGACAGGCCCCTCTGGGTTCGCCATGCAGAGACCTCCTGTCCCTACTCACAGGAAGGCTGAGCCTAGATGCCTGTAACACGTACTAAGTCCCAGGAGTCCTGGAGCCCCCAGGACCTGGTTCTACAGACTGAACAAGAGCCTGAACTTGGAGTCTGAACTTGGAGATTAGTTAGTTGTCACTTAGCGTAATTGGCATCATAACTAAAGATTTCCTCCGAGGGTAATTTTATTCCTTATTTTAGAAGTAAGAGATAAGGACTTGATCACAGGTTTATAAACTTATTCAAACTTGGGAACAGAGCAAAAGAGCAACTTATCTTTCCAAGGCTACCAGAGAGCATCATTTAGGACCCTCCCTTGGTCCTCCTGCTTTTCATGGTGTACCACATCTGAAGGATGTGGTACATGGCCTTGTGCATGTACTGCAGCACTGTGTGTGTTTGCCCCACACATTCCGCAACTAACATCTCCTCACCACTTAGTATCACTAGCCCAATGAATTTAACTTTCCATTAAACCTCTCTGAAGGGTTTCTGCCCTTTACATTAGATCTTGTTTCTAATTTAGTGCTCGATGTCAACTTTAATTATTGTTTAGACAAGTTACTCAACTAAAAAGAATCTGTTTCTTGTCCAAAGATAATTATAAGATTATAATCAGAACCCCAAAGACGCATTATTTACTTCAATTTTTTAAATAAACCTGCCACAGGAATATGGGACAGGAGCAGTATTTTCATGTGCAAAAGAAAGGATAGAGAAGCACAGGAAATACATCTTAACAACTTTATAGCTTCTTCAAACTACATTTGTCCCAGGCCATGCATTTGAAGCAGTAATGGAGGCAGGATAAGAAAGGGAGAGAGCCGTAATTTTCCCAGGCACAAGCAGGAGTCAGAAGTGAGGTTTAATTTGAGTCACGTTTACTTCCACCAAATTGATTGATTGGGAGAATGAATTGTGTAAATTGCCCATTGGCTTGAGGGTTCTGGATACAACCTTCATCTTGGACTGCAATTCGAAGACTTCTGGCAGCAAATCAGTGAGGGAAATTTTGTCCAAAATCCAGACACTTGCATGCTTTTTTTGGTCATCACTGAGAGTTTGACTGGATTTTTCCCTGAATCCAGAGTATCTATTGGTGCAGAATGTCAGTTTTTCTAGTTGAAAATGATGTTTTTTAATCTCCCTATAATTGAACTGACAGTATATTTGGGTATGGTTTCATCTGCAGATTTCACCTTACACTGATCATATTGCTCATTTTACCAGTAAACTATTAGGACTTCATTAAAAGCCGTTATGAAAAATTACCCAGAACTTGGAAATAAGTCAAAAGAATAATTATTTATCCTTTCAGTGTTACAAGGGAGCATCACCTAATGGGCTTTCCTAAGGTTTGTTAGGAAAACAAAACTTTATGGGACTTACTGTTGATGATTGAAAGTGTATGGTGTAGGGGTACGGCATGACCAAAAACTACAACCATGCTCCTAACCTCTCTGGACCTAGTTTCTTCACTGATGGCCAGAAACCAAAATACTGCTGTAGACTAAATGTTGTGTCAAAATGAATATGTTGTAAACTGATCCTCGAAGTGACAGAATGAGGTGGCTCCAACGATAGCTGATTAGGTCATCAGAGAGGAGTCCTTGTAAATGCGATTAGTGCTCTGATCCATCAGACACTGAGAGCTGCCTTGCCCTCACCATGTGAAGACAGAGTAAGTCAGGAAGAGAGCCCTCACCAGACACCATATCTACCTGCACCATGATTTTGGACTTTTCCATCGTAAAGAGCTGTGAGAAAGAAGTATCTGTTTTAATGAGCACCATGGCACATGGTGTTTTATCACAGCTGCTCAAATGGTCTAAGATGCATACTTACCTTGTTCTATCACATGAACATTATCTGAGCAAAGAATGAAATTTCACACTATACAATGAAAAGGCAGTAGAAAACTACATGGAACATTCCCATTGGATAGAGAAAAACAAAGAAATATTCAATAGTTCTGGCCCATAGCAGTGATGGGCTCTTCCCGGTAGTGTTAGAAGACTGCCTGGAGCTTATGGGAACTGCTTCCTTGATCATCTGCGCTGGTGTGCTGCAGGCCCCAGTTGTACTAAGGCACTCATTAGACGTGCCCGCTGTTGCAGACTGGAGACCTCAACCTAGTATTACAATCACAGGTGTGCTAGGCTCAGTTTCTTGTTTCTTTGATGATTGCTTCAAAACCTCTCCTTCAAAGTCACCAACTCAACATGCATGTGATCTGCCTTCCACATTATTGAGGGTTTCTTTTTAATTGTGTTTCACCATTTATCTCCATCTTTCCTCTTGCGACACAGGCCATCCCACCAGAGCATGCAACTTGAGTACTTTCCATATGACAACACTTTACTTCATGGTACGATTTTGTATGCTAGTTTGGCAAATACACAGAAATAACAAAAAGATGAAAACATTTAATGGGTCCACATATGAAAATTTGTTTCCCACTGACAGAAAAGTCCAAGGAGATTCCAAATCACCAAAGAAGTGTGTGTATATGTGTTTATTTGTATTTGTGTCTCTGCTTCCTTTAGTCACTTTAGGGACCAATGTTTCACAAGTGGCTACCAAGCTTTCCTGGGAGGATGGAGCACCACCTCATTAGCTAGAGGAAGGAAAGGATCACACGTAGGAGGGTTTTATGGGGCAGAACTGGAGGGGGATTCAATTTACTTTCCATTGGCTGAACTTAGTCACCTGGCCACAACTAATACAAAAGGAGGCTGGGAAATGAAGTTCTATAAACAGTGAGCAGTGTCAGCCATGGTACTTCTTTCTGAAATATTTCACCCTTAACATGGGAAAGAGTGATGGCCTTACAAGTCAATGGGGAGGAAAGCATGAAATCATGTCAGAGAACAGTCCTGGAAATACTAACACGAGGTGAAAAGGCATAGAAAGTGACACAGCAAAGCTTCAGGTGAAATGCAAGTGAACAAAACACTGTCTCCACATGAACTATATTCATAGTTTCCTCTCTCTCTCCCTCTCTCTCTCTCTCTCTCTTTTTTTCCTGGTACCAGGAATCAAACTTGGGACCATGATCTTTCCAGGCGGGTGCAGTACCACTGAGTTACACACTCATCCCTTCCCTTGCTTTGGACTATTTCTTTGTGGGAAATCATGCCTTTCCATCAGAAATAAACTCAGAGCATGTTTAGATACATCCATGCATAGCTTACACTGACAAGATAATTTTCTGCCACTTCTCATAGTGACATGAAGAAGACTGTAGCAGTCTTTCATATGAAAACTTTGACAATAATGTAATGTCTGAGTCATTTCTAAATACTTTGTCTACAATAAAAAAGAATGTGAGCTAGAAAATAAACTGCATGCCTCATGTCTATGTCAACTTGGGCAGAGTCTTTTAATACAGGGCCTGGTGGTGGGATGCAGTCCAGCAGGGAGATGTCTTCAGACTGGTCACTGAGAAGAACATGCATCCTTGAGTCCTCAGGGAGGGCCCAGAGCTGTAGACATGGAATGAATCCTGCTAGCTTTCAGGGATCAGGGAAGGAGGCAACAACTGTCTTTGAAATCTGTGATGAGTTAGCAAGATGTAGAGATGGTGGACAGGAGGTTTCTGGGAAAATAACCTGAGTATTCTTCCACAAGTGTTTAATTGAGCAGTTATCAAATCTGATCTGAAGGATGAGAGACTTGCAGCCTGCAAAGTCTTATGTAAAAAGTGAACCTCATTTCATTCTTTTGAGTACAAAAAAAACTTTCACAAAGACACTTCTTCCTTCTTCCTGGCCCATGTTAGCACATAAACAGCTTTTTACTCCCTCTCCAAATCACAGTCCTGTGTATGTGTACGTGTGCATATGTGCACATATACTCTAAATCAGCTGGGATTCTTGTGTGTCTGTTCCTCACAGTCATATAGGAGTAAAAGGATATAATGACTATTTTTTTTTTTAGGTTTTTTTTTTTGAGACAGGGTCTCACTTTTGTGGTTCAGGCTGGCCCTGAGCTCAGCCTCAAACTCACATCACAATCCTCCTGCCTCTACCTCCTGAGTGCTGGAATTACAGGCGTGAGCCACCACGCCCGGCAATGTGGTATGTGGTACTAGTTGCTGCTGGGTGTGGGTCTCCACACCCAGTATTGTTATGTGGTTACCGGGGAATCGAACCCGGGCCCTTGCACTTGGAAGACAGGCGCCGGAACCACTGAGCTAACTCCCCGGCCCCTAATGACTATTTTTTTATAGTGACTATTTTTTTCACCGTAGGCATATAAGTCCTACCTACATTTTCTTGTCTAAATGTTGCATTAAGTATGTGCAAAAAGTATTCATTCTGTATAAAAATGTAGGCATGCTAAAAATTTTTCAAGGAGATATGATTTCTTATATTAATAATGATGCTACTGGTGATATTAGTATAAGTGTTATTACCACCATTCATTACTTTTTACATTGGTATTCATGTTAGACAGAGTGGATGACTCTCTAAGACTGATTTTGTGTTATTCATGTTGAATGATCCCTTAACCTATTTTGTCACATGCTCAAAGCACTTTGCATTTATGCTTACCCATTTCTAGTTTTACTCATAGAAGACAAGACAACATTAGCAGTGGTAGAGAGACAACCCATGCAAAGGCCTAGTGATGAAACTAATGGTTCCTCTTAGTTATATGCTCACTGAGATCTTGGGTTGGGACTGAGAGTAAGAAAGACCCCAATAGTCCCCTAGGTGCATCTTTTCTGAGGCCTGAGTTTGAAAATGGCTCCATACATATAGGAATCTGCATGAAAGAATAGCATTTTCATTTTGACAAATGAGGGCCTGGTTCTGGGCATGCTCAGAAGCTTGCAGGATTCCAGCACATTCATATTCTTGGCCTCAATAAAGCTAATCTTGCTTTAGTGTGTGCAATTAGTGATATGGACCAAACTATGGGACATCTTAAATTGTTTCCTTCATTAAAACTCAGTCAATTCCATGAGCAGCTCAAAAATCCTGCTGACAAAATACTACAAATATAAACAGGAGTGTTCATTCTATTTCATGAGATGAAAGACTGGTTCTGAGTTTCCAAACCAGCATCCCATGGACCTGACTTCAATCAGGTCAATCTTTCATTATCTCCCCACCATCCCCACATGATAATGGAACCCCCCATTGCTTTTGCACCAAAGGGCCTTATCCTCTACACGGCTGAGAACTGCCCAGCTCCCTCCATTATTCTTTCTGCATTCTTCCCCATGGCTCATCTGCCCCTCGTTCTCCCATGAGGCCTTTGTTAGACAGCTACATTCACAGGGCCAAATCAACCTTTCCTGCTGTTTTAGTCTGCCCCATCTCTATTTCACTTTCACCGTTTAATGTCAATAAAATATTGATATTTCATGCTACTCTGGAATTCAATAGATACCAACATTCATTCCACATACTTTGCAGTGATATCCCAGCAACAGTTTTACAAGTATAATCATTCCCAATACAATCATTAATAACCAGTGTTATGCTGTTTGTTATGTGTTTTATTTAATTTCCATGGCATGTCCAGATGTGTTATCTCCTTTGAACCTTGCAGTAGTGCTGAAGACAGGCAGGAGGGGGACTTTTAGATATGAGGTCATACAGCAGGGCCAAAAGGGTTAAGGGCTGGCATGCGGTCCTTGGTAAGTCAGAAGCACAGCTAAGAATAGCAGGTACTTAAATGTTCTCTCCTGCCTTCTGCCACACTATACCTCTGTATACATTTTTTGATTATAAGTCGGCTTCATTCTAAGGCACTCTACAGCCCTCCACTGGCATCTTGTTTTAATTATGTTACTTGCAAACGGCGTACATTGCGGTTGCCATGAGAAGATTTTTAAGTCACTCTGGAGGGAAGCTCTGGAATTTGGTTTTTAATTAGATTGGATGAAGATAAATCAGGCCTAACCACATGTGAATTTTTTAAATGATGCTGTTTTGTTAGGCAGATAGACTAGCTTTTACCCTGTACATTGTCGTTACTAATCATCTCACATTCCCAACATTTTTGATATTCTTTTCTTTGCCTTTTTTGGGTCTTATTTGCTGGAGGTTCAGTGTGTTTCGTGGAGTGGAACTTGGATTATTGCGTTGATCTTATGCTGGAAATTGCTGAGTTATGCAAAAATGTTGAATTTATTTAGTACTCAGGAACAGAGGACTTCACCTCTATGTCATCCCTCTTCCCTCCTCTGTGTTTAACAGAACAAACCCAGGGCAAAGTTTTGGGTGGTCTGGAATGTAGACTAAGAACTGAATGCAGAGCCCAGCATGGTCCCACAAGAAGGAAGGAAAGTAATTCCCAACACAGAGAAGTCAATACTGCCTGTGAACTGTTCTCAATGTGATCTGTTGTTCTAGTACTTTCTGTCAGCATCAACAGTTCTCAGTATAAAAGTCAAGTGGGTGTTAAAAACAGGGTAAATAACTAGCCATAGAATAAATAGTCCTATTGATAATTAAAACCAAAATGCCTATTTAGTCCAATTGGCAATTAGTGCTTTCACATGTGTCGAATAGTAACACTGGTGGTGCAGGAAGTTGGTGAAATGGTTTGTTAAACAAAGAAGGCTAAGCCTTTGTCATCTTAAATACCCATTTATTTTAAAGATCTCTACCTCTTCTGAATCAAGTGTGATTAGGGAATAAGACACTATTATTTT
>PVIR01028538.1:0-21868 GCA_004026965.1 Petromus typicus | reverse complement strand
CGGTAACCACATAACAATACTGGGTGTGGAGACTCACGCCCAGCAGCAACCAGTACCACATACCACAGTGCCGGGCGTGGTGGCTCACACCTGTAATCCCAGCACTCGGGAGGCAGAGGCAGGAGGATTGCTGTGATGTGAGTTTGAGGCTGAGCTCAGGGCCAGCCTGAACTACAAAGCGAGACCCTGTCTCCAAAAACCTAAAAAAAAAAAAAAGAATCTTGATTTCTGTTGAGAAAGACCCGCAGAAGACAGACCCACTGAGCGTCACGTCCAGCCCAGTGGCAGAGGGATAAATAAAATGTATCTCTCAAGGTCATTTCCACCTCTGCATCCCTGGGAGACTAATTGGATCCAACACTTACTTAGTGAGAGTGGACATTGTTCCAGGCACCTGCTGAGGACCAAGACCCAGAGCTAAACAAGACAGACAAACATCTTCCTCTCATGGAGCTGACATTCCAGGGAATAGACTGACAATTACAGTGCTATGACATCATCTAATGTCATTTCAATAAATGCCATGGAAAAAAAAGAGTAAGAGAATGGACTGCAGTCAGAGGAGGTCTCATGGAGACGACTGAGCGGAGAGCCACTGAAGTGAGGCTGTGCAGGGAAAGCACACTCTGGGAAGGCACGTGCAAAGTCCCTGAGGCAGAGAATGGTAGGGAATGAGCTGGGAGGGGCAGGCGAGCCCTTGCTTTTCTCCTTTTTCCTCCTCAGCTAACCCAGGGTAAGGGCAGAGACCGGCTGCCCCACCTCCATCCTGAACCATAGGAAGCTAATGGATAGCAAAGTGCTTTGGGAGACTGCGCAGGGACTGGCAGCAGGGTTTTAATGGACACGCTGGACAAAGCCCATGACAGGGGCACTTTGGGACAGTGTGGTTTCTCCCGCCTTCTGGTGAGTTCACGTTATCCTAGATACCGCGTGGAGAGAGCCCAAGTTTCAAACATTTCCACCCTCTCATTTGAGGGATGGAAAAAGCAGGCCCTGGAGAGGGAAAGACAAATGCCCGAGGTCCTATGGCAAATTTCTGCCACAGCCCCAGCATCCAGGAGCTAACTAGAGATTGTAACAAAACCCTTCCCTTGGTGGGGGCAAATGTGAGTAAATAAAGTCAGTATTCTTTCCTCTTTAAGAAGTTGTCACCTTCCCAGACAAGGAGGGGATGAAGCTATTTGCTGAGTGGCTGAGGGAAATAACACATAGCAAAGCAATTGAAATGTGTTAAATGAGACGTTTGTCCCCTCGGTGGACCCTGTTATGCTCAGCAAGCCACCTCTCTACCTTGTGCTTCTCAAAACACTCCCCTAATTTTCTTAGGTCACCGCAGCTCATGGTAAATAAGAGTCATAGACCCTGGCTCTTTCCCCTTTTCTGCAGATGAGAAAATACAGAGTAAGTAGTGAAATGACTCTTCAGAGGCTCGTGGGCCCCGTTGTGCAGAGCTGGCATTTGCTCTAGAACTGACCATAAACAAGTGTAAGATAATGTAATAAACAAGACAAGTTTAGAGGGTACAAGGAGCTATGAGTGGGTAAAACAGAGGGAAGGCAGAACTAATTTAGTGGTTGTCCGAGAAGGGCCTGGGGAAAGTGGCATAGGAGTGGGGCCTGCAGCTTGACAAGCAACCAGCCGTGCCAGAGGCAGCCACAAAAGGGTTCCAGGCCAAAAGATGACAAGTGCAAAGGTCCTGTGGCTATAGCAAGCTTGGTGCTGGAGAGATGGAACTGCAAGGCCAATGGGCCTAGAGCAAAGAAGATTGGGGTGAATAGAGGGTGATGGGGTCAGAGAGGCAGGGCAGGGCCAGATATGTGGTCTTGCAGGCCAGCATAAGGCATGTGGATTCAATCACCATAGAGGAGACCCAGTAGGGCCTCCAGGATCAGCAGCAGAGTGGGCCTTAAAACCCAGGTCTGCTTCTTCAGAGCCAAAGCTTGCACATCACCAGCTCCCTCTGACCTTTTCCACATCCTGGTACTTCCTCTGCTATCCTGGCAGTTTTTGGTTCCCTCCATACATGTGACTGTCATGCCTCTGTGCGGTGTCAGCTGACTCCCACAGCCCTGATTTCCCACCAACTCCTCAGTACCAATGACACGCTCACTCGCAGGCAGATCTTCACCCCACTCCCTGGAACACTCTCGCTCTGCGATCACTCACCAGCAGGTAGATAGAGTTAAATCTCCCCATCACACACAAAGCAGCAGGAATTGAAGCGAGAGAGAGAGAGAGAGAGAGAGATTGAGAGAGAAAGAGATGCTGGCCAAAAATAGCCTAGCATCAGGGGCAGCCTCTGGGGGTCTCTGAGGGTCCTGACTCCCCCATCCATTGCCACTGCACCCCTTACCCCCATCCCTGACATTATCTTTTTTTGATGTAGGCAGCTGATGTCCTCCTAATAATATGACAATGGCAGCTTGTGTTTACTGGACATTTACCATGTGCCATGTGCCATACTAAGCACGTAACAATTTTAACCCACTCTATGCCCAGGGGGGATGAAAGGATTCTTAGAAAACTTGGTGGTTTTATGAATCATCACAGGACAACGAAGTTGTTACATAGCAAAACCAGAGCAAAACCAGTGAGCTTGTTCTGCCAGAGAGGCTTCTGTGCCCCTCTAGTTGCTCACTCCCACTCACCCTCCACCACCTGTAGGATCCTCTCCCGTGACCACCCTGCATCCATCCTGGGGAAGAGCCTCCCGGTACGCGGGGATGGTCCCACCTTCCCTCTCAGCTGAAGGACAGTAGAAAGCTTTGGAGAGAGATTGAAGAGACAGGAACCCTGTGCCGTCTGGCGGGAATGGAAGGTGGTGCGGCTGCTGTGGAAAGCAGTACTGCACTGCTTCAAAACATTACCAAGACAGCCATGAGATCTAGCCATTCCACTTCTGGCTAATGAAATGAAATGAAAGCAGGAACGTGAACAGATTTTTGGACATCGTATTCCTAGCATGATTAATCATAATAGCCTCAAGGTGGATGCAACCCAGAGGCCCATCAGCAGGTGGATGGCTAAATAAAATGTGGTACTATCCACACAGTGGAATATTACTCCCCCTTAAAAACAGAAGGAATCCTGCCACGTGCTCCCATGTGGAGGAACCCACATTTTCTGAGTGAAACAAACTAGTCGCAAATAGACAAATGCTACAATTCCACTTATGTGCCGCTCTCAGCTCATGAAATTCATAGCTATGCTTTGAATAGCTATGGTAGCATAGTGGTCACTAAGGCTGGGTGAGAGGAAGTAGACTTACTGTTTATTGAGTATAGAGTGCCTTCTTATGATGGAAAGCACAGCAGTGATGACTGCACAGCAGTGTCACTGGACTTAATGCCACTGGACTGTCCACTTAAAAATGGTTGAGATGGGGCCAGGGATTTAGCTCAATCATTCTGGTGTCCGCCTGACAAGCTCAAGGTCCTGAGTTCAATCCCTAATATTGGGGGGTTGGGGAGTTAAGATGGCAAACTTGATACATATTTTATCCTTTTTAAAAAGATATTTTATTTGTTTGATTAATTTTGAAACAGTCTCACTACGTAGCCCAGGCTGGCCTCAGTCTCACAGTGAGCCTTCTGCCTCAGCCTCCAGAGTGCTGAGATTAGAGGAATGTGCTACCATGCCTATCTAAAAATAATATGTTAAAAAGAGGAAAAAAGTGCTGTGCCTGCCTCTTTGCTAGGCCAGGAAGGCAGTCTCCTTCTCCGAGGGAAGGTCAGGTTTTAGCCTCAGCACACTCTCCCTCCCGCAGGCACCGGAGGCTGAGGGCAGCCTCTGTGAGAATCCAGGAAGCCAGGTCAGAATGCGGTGAAGCCCTGAGATCAGCGAACGGAAGTTGAGGGAAATGGAGTTCTAACATGGGTCTAGGACAATCCACTCTACTTCCTGGACCTCAGTCTCTCCATCTTGCCAAGTGAGCTGGACTTTAGAAATTGTCTTGTTTGGCCATCCCAAGATTTAAATATTAGATGGCACACTTACAGGTCCACACACCTCCATGTCTGATTGACCGTGATTTGGAATCACACCGCCTGGAGGCGCCACCTCTGGATGGGCCCGTGCTCCCCAGTTCCCCGAGAGTCCCTCAGCCTTCATTCCGGTCCCTTCTAGGTGGCTGAGTTTGCAAAGTGTGCCTCAGAGGACACCAGAGGGACCAGTGGCTTCAAGGACGGCTCAGTTACAGTCCCGTGGGGATTAGAGTTCTTCGAAAACACAGCTCAGGGATTTGTGATCACGAGACTCACTATTTCTGGACCTCTCTGTTCCCTCCCTCTGACTTCACAGATTAATTTCTCAACTAGAAGGGCACTAGGAAGGTTTCAAAACCCCCACCGGCACCCCGAAACTGGACTTCTGGCCTCAGTTTGCTGGAATTCCCAGGGGGAAAAGAAGAACGTCTACAGCAGACCCCCCCACACACGCCTTGTTTGAGGGACTTTCCTATAATAACCCCCCTCAAATCCCCACCTGAAAGTATGTAGAACATAAAAAAGCAAAACCAAAAGATCCTTATTAAGATCTCAAATTCTTCCTGACTAGTCAAGCGGGAGAGGCCAGACCTGACTCCTCCTCCTCCTCACTATGACTGACATTAGCCTTCGGTGACTGTCCCTGGGCATTTGTAGCGCACCAGTCCTTCGTGCAAGCGCTTTGCACATCGTATCATTTAATCTTCAGCAGTCCAACACGGTGGATGCTATGATAAGCTTATTTTACAGAGGAGGAAACTGAAGCAGAGCCCACGTAGACGCTGTCAGAAGGTTGGGATAAACTTCCAGCTCTCTCCTCTCTTGGTATGTCTCTTCTTCTCTCCCTGCGATTTCTGTAAAATCTCCAAGTTGTACAAGGCAATTATGACAGTCTGCATGGTTCATTATTTCTTATATGCATTTCCTAAAAATCAAGGCACACGTGCACAATTTTAAAAAAAATTGGAAACTACACTGTGTGTGTATGCTATAAAAGTCAATTAGTGAAGCTTTTGAACATATATCCCAATACATTGTTTCTGAACAATTTTAGGCTTACGGAAAAATTGAGAGGAAGCTGGGTGCGATAGTGCATTCCTACAATCCCAACGCTTGGGAAGCAGAGGCAGGAAGATCACGTGAGTTTGGACTACAACATGGGCCACATAGTGAGTTCATGACCAGCCCGAACTATAAAGCCAGACTTGTCTCAAAAAAATCAAAGCCCCCATCCCTTCACCCACTGCAGAAAAAAAGAAACAAACTCTCTTGTTGTTTTCTCCATCACTGACATAGGGAATCTTGTTGCCCATTTGTTGCAACTGAGGAGCTAATTTTGATACATTATCAATTAACCCATTAACCACAGCCCACAGTTTACCAAAGAGTTCCCTCTCTGTATGAAGTATTCTATGGGTTTTGACAAATGGGTGACATCCTGTGTCCACCAGTATAGCATCAGGCAGGACAGATCACTACTCCCCAAGGCCGTGGGCTTCACCTACCTTACCACACTCCCTTCTCACAAAGCAAAGGATTTATTTACCTAGTGATACATATACACTGAGTGCTGTTTGCAGCCTTTTTAGATTGGTTTGTTTCACTTAGCAATCCACAGTGACTTTTGCTCCATTTAGCAATACGCATGTAACATTGTTTTCATAGCTTGATGGCTCAGATTTTTTTTTAACACTATGGGGGAATCAAGCTCACAAACCCTGTGCTCACCAGACAGAAGACAGCACCACTGAGCTAAATCCCCAGCAAGGATATTTCTTAAAGTTTAAAATAAAGCTGCATTGTCTCGATACATCAGTTTGTTTATCCACTCACCTATTGAAGGACATCTTGGTTGCTTCCAACTTTTGACAGTTATGAATAAGGGCTTATCCATTTTTTAATAATTTTTCTTCCAGTGCCAAAAAGCAATAGCATCCAATCGTGGTAGATTAAGAAATACAGACAAGCCCTGAGAATAAAATTGAAATCTCTCTTTTTGCCAAAGGATGAACTGAGGCTGAAGGGAGGAGATGGCATAGGCTCATTCATTCATTCATTCACTCATTCCTCTGGTAGATATTCATAGAAGATCTACTATGCTCAGGCACTAGGAATAGGGTGTCAAAGTCTCTCCCTCACTCTACTGATATTCTAGACAGACAATAACCTGACAAATAAAGGAATCACATGAATAATGAAATAACAGCAAATATTTGTTGTTTACTCTCTTCAAGCCAAGCATTATCTCAAACATTTGAGCACACAGAGGCAGCTGATTCATTGTCCATGTTTTGCAGATGAGAAAACTAAGATTCAGAGAAGTGAAATCACTAACCTGAGGTCACTTAGCTCCTAAGAGAAGGAAGTAGGATTTGAACCAAGGTCATAGGGCTCGAGTCTGTGCATTAACAAGAGCTGTAAAATCTGAAGGGATAATTTGAGACTGAGGATGGGGTATTGCCCCATGGAGCCCTGATCTTCAGCTTCTTATCTCCTCTGTGCTCCGGGAAGCCAGACTTCAGTGTTCTATGTGGCTTCCTCCTTATTTCTCTGCCATGGTCCCAGGGGAGGAGGGGAAGAGCCTGGAACTTGTGGCTGCCTGTGGCTCTGACATGCAATTGGATCCTCTTTATTTTTAAGCCATTAAATCCCTGATGACAAATGCTGCTCTTTGGAGGAACAAGCTGACCTGCCCAAGAGAACAGAGCAGCTGGGCCTGGAAGAGCCACACACCTCATTGATGTCTTTGGCAACCAGGCAGGGAGGGCTGATCTTGCCTGACTCTACTTATGGCAGAGAAAACAGCCTCATTTACAAACCAGTACAGGTGAGGCTCAAGGGGAAACAGGTATTCTGTACACTGCCAGGCAGAGGAAACTATTGTTGTTTCCTTGCAAAATAACTGAAGTCACCTACCGAATTTTAAGGGAATCCAACAATTACAGGTATAGAGTTCATCTCACACACATGGAAATGATGCATATACCAGGCTACGCATTACAGTCATTTGCAGTGAAAGAACTGGATTGACTCCCTCTTTTTTCCTTGGCACCCACCCATACCGATGCCAGGTTACAGAAACCAAGTGCTGCCTGCTACGGTGGTACACATCCATAATAGGAGGCTGAGGCAGAAGGATCACTTGAGGCCAGGAGTTTGAGGCTGGGCGAAATAACAGAGCAAGATTTCATCTTGGGAGGAAAAAAAAGATAGCTGTGATAATAATTATCACCATTCTGTGCAAACTCTCTGGGGAGAAAAATACAGAAACAGAGGAAGTGGGTCATAGGCTATGACCTCTGGTCTCTGGGAAGAGTAGGGGCTGACAGAGGCCTGAATACTGTCCGAGATGGGCTGGACTGTCAAAGTCTATTGGATTGTTCTTGTTGTGGTGCTGGAGTGTGATCCCAAGGCCTAAAAACGCTACCATCTGGACCTTTATCTTTATCTAGTGCACATATCACAATGTTTAAAGGATATTTCTGGGCCAAGGATTTGGTTCAGTGGTTCTGGTGCTGGCCTCTGAAGCACAAGGTCTCGAGTTCGATCCCGACAACAAAAAAAATCCCAGCAAAATGTCTTCTGCTGCCTGCCTCACAAGTGTAAGGTCCTGAGTTCGATCCATAGTACCAAAAATAAAATAAAATAAAGGACATTACTTAAAATAGGAAAAGAGGACAATATTAAAATGAAGGAGGGGGTCAGTGGTTTTCAGATGATTTTCCGGCTGGCTTTCCTGCACTAAGTGTGGCCTGGGCCTGAAGTCCAAGGCCCTGGGCCTCCCTGAAGCAGTTGGAAATGCAGCCAGGCACAGAACTAGATCGGTATTAACAAGAGCTACAGGCAGGTACAAACCTGAGGGGTGGCAGTGTGAAGGTCACAGCGCCAGCAGCCACCAGAAGGCCAGGAGACAAGAGCCCTGTGGTTCTGCCTCTTGGATGAATGGAGGGAGATGCCCCACCCTTGGAAAGAGAAGAGCAAGAATTAAGAACCACTTGCTCTTTCTTTGAGTGAGACCCAAGGCATGCAGCGTTTAGCAGCTCCCCAGTCAGGGTTTAAAATAACCTTCTGGTTAGTAAAAAAGAAAAAGGAAAGTAAGAAAGAAAGAATTGAGAGCCTCCCCCGCAGCCCACGCAGCCCAACGAGAGAAGAGCAGATCCCCTGCTCCACACCCACCCCCTCTGGCTCCCTTTGGAGGCAGTGACAGAAGAGCTGCTCCAGCAGAAACAAACCAAGGGCTCTGCAAGCTGAAGGACTGTGGAGATCGTCCACCTCAAGCTCTTCATTTACCAGAGAGGAAAGGGTCCGGCTCACTCAGCTAGTTAGAGGCAAATGCGGTTTAGGAAAGACAGCGACAGGAGAGGCCTGCGCACTGCCCGCTCCAGGGTCTCACACTCAGGAGCCACACAGAAATGGCTGCAGGAGAGGCACATCCCACCAGCCATCCTTTCAGGCCACAGAGCAGGGCCAACGAGAATTATTAGTTGGCCCTGGCAGACATCTTTGCATCCATATACAGGTATAGAGCTTGACACTTAGCGAAAAAAAAAAAAATCAAGATAAAATCCACACAACCATATTGGGTATGGTGGTACACACCTATAATCCCACACTCTGGTGCTCGCTTCAGCAGCACATATACTAAAATAATCCCACCACTCTGGGAGGCTGAGACAGGAGGATGCAACTCAGCCATTTAGCAAAAACCTGTCTTAAAGTAAAAAAAATAAGAAAGGGCTGGGAATGCACCTCAATGTAAAGGCCTTGGCGTCCATCCCCATTACTGCAAAATATTAAAAAAAAATACAAGTTAAGACTGTCATCGTGACACCTGCCATTCATAATGGTGAGTAATTCCCATTGTTGTGTAGTAGCACCCCACTCCGGTCAGGATGCACATTCAGAAGTGCACTGTGCTCTTAGTTCTACTTCTCTCGTGGTCCTGGTATAAGAAGAGTAATAGTGAGCAAAGTGACAAACTGAGTCTAGGGGCAGGGAGACAACAGGGAGTGGTGGGGATGGTGGCAACTGGAGAAAGAGCTGAAGCCCAGCCCAGAAGAACCCCAAGCAGCCCCGGCCAGTCTTCCCGTATCACCTCCATCACAACGCTTCTCTGATCTCATGAGATCATGAGGTGCACGTCCCACCTGGGGATTTAGGGGGACTTAGTGTCTGCTCCACTCAGGGTGCTGCGACCCTGTGATCCGGCTTTCTGGGTCACATGACACAAATGAGAAGATACGATTCTTTTTTTTTTTTTTTTTTTTTAGGTTTTTGGAGACAGGGTCTTGCTTTGTGGTTCAGGCTGGCCCTGAGCTCAGCCTCAAACTCACATCACAGTCCTCCTGCCTCTGCCTCCCGAGTGCTGGGATTACAGGCGTGAGCCACCATGCCCGGCACTGTGGTATGTGGTACTGGTTGCTGCTGGGTGTGGGTCTCCACACCCAGTATTGTTATGTGGTTACCGGGGAATCGAACCCGGGTCCTTGCGCTTGCGAGACAGGCGCTGGAACCACTGAGCTAACTCCCCGGCCCAGAAGATACGATTCTTATCCAAGATCACCAACCTCTTCCGTAGGACTCGAACTTGGGTCTTTCCAAACTTTGAATTTCAGAGTTTGCTTTTATAAAAGAGGGCAAGGAGAAGAGTTGTACCATTGAACCTGTTGTTACTGGCTTTCTACATATCCTTTGGAACAACAGGGAAGGGGTGTGTGTGTGTGTGTGTGTGTGTGTGTGTGAGAGAGAGAGAGAGAAAGAGATTTATTTATTAGAAATTTTATTTTATCCCATTCTTCCCTCAAACTCCCCCCTCCCTGTGTATAAAAGATGTTTTCATTTCCCCCTCTATTTTCACTTTTCTTCTTGTCCCTTCCTTCCTCTCTCCTTCCTCCCTGTTCCCTTTCCCATTCGAACACTGTCTTCCCATTTTCCAGCATCCTTTATACATTTCAGTCCTATCTGTACTTTTCGTTTCTCACACCAAAAGTAAATACCAATGTGGTATTTAAACATATGTGACTGATTTATTTCGCTGAAGCGTATGATCGCAAAGTCCATGTATTTAACTATAAATGTCTGAAGCTCATTGGTTTTTTTTGTTGTGTTTTTTTTGAGACAAGGTATCGCTTTGTAGTTCAGGCTGGCCCTGACCTCTCTATGCAGCCCAGGGTGGCCTTAAACTCATAGCACCTCCTACCTCTGCCTGCCGAGTGCTGGGATTACAGGCGTGAGCCACCACGCCCGGCCTTGTGGTACATTGTACCAGGATCAAACTTGGGACCTTGCACTTGCCAGGCAGATGCTGGAACCATAGAGCTAAATCCCCAGCCTCAGCCCATCCTTCTTCATGGCTTAGTAGTATTCCTTTGTGTAAAACCCCACATCTTATTTATCCATTGATCACTTGATGGGCATTTGGGCTGTTTCCAAAATTTAGCTGTTACAAAGCATGCTGCTACAAACATGGATGTACATATATCACTGTAGTTTGATGCTTTTAATTCTTTAGGGAAGACACCAAGAAGGGGGATAATTGGGTCAAACAGAACCTTTAATTTAGTTTTTTTAGGAATCTCTACACTGATTTTCATAACAGTTGCACCAGTTTACATGTCTACTAACAGTGGAGAAGGGCCTCTTTCTCCCCACGCCCCCACCAGCATTTGTTATTGGTTGATTTCTTGATAACAGCTATTCTTTCTGGAGTGAAAAGGAATCTCAGCCTTGTTTTAATTTGCATCTCTCGAATGACCAGAGATGTTGAAAATTTTTCACATGTTTTTTTCTATTTCTGATTCTTTGTCTAAGAAGTATATTTTTATTCAGATGCTCATTTTTTGCATTGGGTCTTTAAATTTGGGGAAGTTTGGTTTTTTTTAAGTTCTTTATATATTCTAGATAATCGTCCTTTATCTGAATAGCAAGTAAAAAAATTTTCCCACTCTGTGGGTTGTCTCTCTACTCTGTTGGTTTCTTACTGTGAAAATGCTTTTTAATAAGATGAGGTCTCAGTTGTTGGCTTTGGTGTGTGATGTAGAAGAGAAGGAGTGGTGCACTGCAGCCAGACTTATGTCAGGGTTTTGGGGGGACACGATGTAGAGGAAAAAAAGAGCCTCACACCCTGGTCTCCTCCAAGGGAGCGGAGGAAGCTGGGAGCCGCCTGAGTGCTGGTTCAAGTGTGGGACAGGACAGGACGTTTCACGGTTGGTTCATCTAAAAGCTGACTGATGCAGAGACGTAGGCCGGAGGCTGCTGTCCCCTCAAGCTTTGGGGGCTGGGATTACAGCTCCAGACCTCAGTCATCTTCCTAGAGAATGGGCAGACCTGGACTCGAAGCGGGAAGGCGGGAATGCAGGGCGAGAATTGACATGGCCTGGTTTACCCCGGGGCGGGGGGGGGGGGCAGAGTCTTCTGAGTGAGGGACAGTCCAGGGGGCGCCAGAGCTCTGTGGGGAGAAGATGAAGAACAGGAAGGGAGATGCAGCTGAGAGGGCAACATGGGCAGGCCTCCGACCTGGGGAAGGCTGGGCCCTGGCTGGGCTGCACAGGAGGAGCTGGGGTGGCTGTAAGGGACTGGACTCACCTCTTGCACCCTCTCCCCTCCAGGGACAGAGCGAGCCTCTTGGGGCTCTTCCCCTACTCACTCCACACATAGACAACGCACGTTTATGGTGGGGGGTGGCAGATGGGGGGACAGATCCTGTAACCCTATCCCCTACCATGTGCTGGAGTCCTTTGGTGGTGGCCTGCAGCTCCCATCTACCACTGAGACTGAGGTTTTGAAGCTGTTTCTCATCCACCTGGCCTCCAGGGGGCAGAATGCAACGGAACAGAGTCCCCAAGGACAAACCGGGCCATGGAATCGGCCCTTCAGAGGACAGAATGAAACCCAAAGCCACATGAAAGATGGCAGGCGGTGGCCGAGCGCTTCTCTTATCAAGCGAACTCCCCCTTGGAATCGGAGAGAGGAACAGAGATGGCCTTGTTATCTCTCCCTTTCCTGCCTGGTTAATCGCCAGCCTGTCTGTGGGATGCGGCGCTGTTGTGGGTGACTCTTGGAAGTGTAATCTGGCCTGGGAGCCAGGCCGTGTTCCCAGCCAGCTTGGATTTTTAACATTTTCTTGTTGGAAATCACGTCCTCCGGCCTGAGGTTGAGCCCTATTTAGAGAGCAGTCAACAAAGAGCTCCATAAAGGGCAAAGCATTCCTGGGAGAGGCAGAAAGGCAGACAGCTGTTTCCTCTACACAAAGTCTACAATTTCGATGGAGACAGAGAAATAGGCACCAAATTCATTGTATTTTATTTACACAAGTCCTTTATCTACCTGTTTCATACAGCTGTGAACATCTGGGGAACCAAAACCTGGCTGGAACCATCCTGAGGGACTGGGCTAAGAATAGGGCTCAGTGTAAGAGCCACCACAGCCAGGGCTTTTCCAGCACAGGCACCGGAGACACTAAAGGGCTCAGTTGAAATATAAAATGCATTGACTCTCAGAATGAGAAACCCCAGGCTAGAACGACTTCAGAGAGGGCTGGATCTGGGGCCCAGCAAGGCTGCCGAGGTCCTCCCTCCTCCTCCCCATCCCTTGTCTGCTCTTGGTGTTGGCTTCATACTCAGGTAGATTCTTCCCAAGTGGGCAGTGACAAATCTCAGCGATCCCAGTAGAAGAACTTCTGTTTTCTCAATAGTTTCATCAGAAGGCCTTCGACTGGCTCTCGCTGAACCAATGTAAGTCACGTACCAATCCCAGACAGGAAATGGATATGTTGCTTGGCCAGGCCTGGGGCCCTGTCCATTTCATATTTGTTAAAAGAAAGGTTAGAAACAACAATCCAATATTTTACATGTGGAACTGGGGATTGAACTCAGGACCTTGCACTTGCCAGGTAGGCAGCAGTACTACTGAGCTACATCTCCAGCTCTACAGTGATCTTTTTAAAAATCCACATTAAATCATTTCATTTGCTGTTCTGAAACTTCCCTGTCTCTCAGAGCAAAACCCTAAGTCTTTATCATGGCCTACTGCAGCCTGGACTCCTCACTGACTGTATCTTCCTACTCCTTCCTTCATTCCCTGTTCTAGCCAGGCTCTTCTCCTTATGGATCTACAAACAATTGCATTCAGGTGACATCTTTGCGCGCCTGGATACGGCTATGCCTGAATCCCACAAGACTTTTCAGTTACATATCGTAGTAAGGTCTCTTCTGCCTTCAGGCCAAGTTGAGTTGGGCTCAGTAACATGTAACCAAAAGACCACTTTTAAAGGTGGTTATTTTAAGGGTTAAATGAGATGATGAATTATAAAGTGCTTGCCAAGAAGTACTTCTCAAAAAATGGGGGGCATTATTATTAATATTTTAGTTTTCTTCCACACACATATTTAAATGTTTGTACTTTTAAAATATTTAAATTACAAAAAATGTTTAGACTTATGCATAACTGGGGCTAATATTCCCTTGGGAGGAATGTAGACACACAGGTTATTGAAATACTGAAATACTTCTATATTGATTGGTAAATAGCACAGCTCTAACTCTAAATCTCCTATGTGCCTCTACCTGTCCAGGATTCAGCAACCCCCGTCTCAGAGGCTTCCAGCCCATCCGATAATCTTACACCTAAAGGGTTAACATCAGGCCCAGCAGGAACCTCCTGTACCCCCTCTACAACTAGGCCTTGTCCATGCTACAGATTTTTAATACCACTCCTGGGTACAGCTATCAACTCTTCAATACTCATACATTAAGTGGAAATACTAAATTATCCACAGCTCTACAAACCCCAGGTCCTGCCAAAGCACCAGTTACTGTTAACTGTGTGCCCTCTGCCGTTCCTAAAATATCAGAGGTGACTAAGCAGGTGGTGTGGCCCCAGGCCAGACCTTACCTTTCTCCGCCAGCTACCTGCAGAGCCCCTACTCCCTACTCCTAGTCTTAGGGGGCAGACTGTTGTACCTTCGTGGAAATCTGAGAGTGCTTTGTTTCAGTGCACTGTGGCTGGCCTGCCCTTCCTCCACCACGGGACATGTGGTCCGCTTTTGTTCAGCTTTTCAAATTTTAAAAACTGGCTCTGTTGGAAATTGAATTTCCATGTGGTACCCATCTTTTGGGTAATAAGCAACGGATTTCCTTCCTGATTCAAACTTCAGTGTTGTGAATCATGGGACACAGTTTAACTTTGTGTTTGCAAGCGTCTTTTGCTATTGCTCTTTGAAATAAGAATCCATGTACTGCTCAATTGCCTAGGACTGTTCTTTAATAAATTATTTATTTTAACTTTAAGTCCATCAAGGGTTTTAAGTGGTTTATAAAAACATATACAAGAAGAAATCAAATGCTTCAGGGAACTGAAGAAAGGAAAAGTTAGGGGCAATAGAGCTGATGTGTATCATGTTTAGCCATTGGTAAAAAAGACCAGAAGTACCAGTGGCCCAAGCACCTTAGATATTTGGGGGTTTTTTTTCTTGCTTAAATGAAATCTGGAGAGAGAAAGTCTTGCAGCACCACAAAATCAAGGATATGGGCTCTTTCTAGCACCCTGGTTTATTATCCTTAGGACATAACTTCTATCCTTAAGGCCACCTCCTGCTTTAAGAAGCTTGCAGATGTTCCCGCTGTGGAGCCACATATCAGGCAACAAGAAGAGGGAAGGGAGAAAATTCTAATCCCAGCTGTCTTTCAGAAGCCTTGAGAAAACGCTAACCCCAAAGTTTAATTTATATATTACTGGCCAGAATACAGTCCTAGCTGCAAAGGAGACTGAGACATGGAAGGTGTGAGCTGTTCACAAACCCACCCTGAATAACATAAGGCCTCGGCCAGTAGGAAAGCACAGCGAGTAGACAATGAGTTGATGACTGGCATTGTCTGATAGACGGAAGAAAGTTTATAAAATGCCTGGAGTTCAGCTGGTTCACAGAATTGTTTGCTTTAAGGACTTTTAAGGTGTCTGAGTACTAGTTGGTCTCTGAGCTTCACAGTAGTGGAAGCAGAACAGGGGTGTCCATGACCAAATTCAAAATGTTTTATCAAAGCAAAGAAAGTAAGTCCACTGCTCAAGGGGTGGGGGTGGGGTGGGGGGAACACAACTTATCTTTTCCCTAAAGAGAGGTTAAAAAGAAACTCTATTTACAAGTGTATAAGAAAGAGGCATGGGGCATGGTGGACAACATCCTCATAATGATCCTCCAATGATAAAATGACATGGTTCTGGGATTTGCTTCAAAAATTCAGTGTAGGGGAGTGGGTGGGAGTATAGCTGGAACCAGATGGCTGTGAGTTGGCTGTTGCCGGACTGGGTGGTGGAGACATAGGGTTTTATTTTGTTTCTCTTTACTTTGGTGTATATTTAACATTTTTCTGTAAAAGAAGAAAGAATTTAAACTCTGCAGTGATTCCTTTCCTCCAATAGCTTTTTAAAATGCTCCCTTTCATAAACTTGCTTGTTAGTTCAATTGACAGGCAATTTGTGTCATAATTACTCCTTCGTTTTTTGGCCTTTTTAAAATCTGCTTTCTTTATTTGTTAACATTTTCTAAACAGCTTGATTGAGATAAATTCACAAGCCATACCGTTCACTCTTTTAAAGCGTATCATTCAATGGTTTCTCATAGATTGTGCAATCGGTGCTACAACTAATTTTAGAATACTTTCGTCACCTCCCAAAGAAACCTCATACCCGTTAGCAGTCTCTCTGCCCCCTGCCCCACCCACACTCTTGGCTCTAGCCTATCTTAAATATCCTTCCTGTCTTTAAGCATTTGCTGTACTGTGCATTTCATGAGCTAGATTCATATACCAAGTGTTTTAAGTATCTTCTTTACCCTAACATAATGTCTTCAAGGCTCATGCACATTCCAGCATGTATCAGTGCTTCACATCTTTTTACAAAGAACATTCCATTTTATTTGTATGAATTATGTTTAGTCAACCATCAATTGATGGACATTTAGGTTGTTTCCAATTTGGATTATTATGACTTATGCTGTTATCAATCCTTCGTGTAGAAGTTCCTATGTGATGATATCTTCAAATAGAATTTCCACTTGGTAGCACTCTGTTTAATGTCTTGAGGAATTGCCAAATTGTCACCAAGAGTGTGGCATCTTCCTATTTTCTTACTAGCAAATGAAAGGTTTATGAAAGGGATCTGACTTCTCCATAGCTTCACCAACACTTATTATTATCTGCCTTTTATTTTAGCCATGCTAGTGGATGAGAAATGATAGCTCGTTATGGTCTGTGAGGGGGTGGTACCAGGGACCATACTTGGGCCCTTGTGCTAGCAAGGTAGGCACAGTACCACTTGAGCTAAATCCCCAGCCCCATTAGCCATTATGGTCTTAATTTGCATTTCCTCAGTGATCATGACAGTGACCATCTTTTAATGTTCTTCTTGGCCATTCATATCTCTTTTGGAGAAATGTCTATTCAAACCCTTTCCCCACTCAACGATTGATTTGTCTTTTTATTGTGATTACCTGTGTTCTTCATGTATTGTACATGTAAGTTCCTTATCACATATATGGTTTTCAAATTTGCAATATTTTTTCCATTCTACAGCTGGTCTTTTAACTCTTTTAGTTGAACCTCGGGTTCCCCGTATGTATCAGTTCACAAGAACTGATGAGCTCCATTACCAATCTTGTTTAAATTTTCTTCTGAGGCAGTTTCTTGCTAACTTGCCCACGCTGGCCTTGAACTTGTCATCCTCCTGAGTAACTGAGATTATAGTCATGTGCCTGCACTCCCAGCTCTTTGTCTTCTAACTTTCTTGATGGTTTCCTTGAAAACACAGTTTTTAAAAGATTCTGATAAAGTCAAATTTGTTTGTTTTTTCTTTAGCTGTTTATGCTTTTGGTGTTATAGCTAAGAAGCTTTGCTTTGCTCAAGAGCACAAAGATTGGATCCAATGTTTTTTCTTCCAAGTTTTGTGGTTTTAATTCTTTCCTTTATTTTTTATTTTTATTTATTTTTTTTTTTTTTGAGACAGAGTCTCGCTTTGTAGTTCAGGCTGGCCCTGAGCTCAGCCTCAAACTCATATCACAACAATCCTCCTGCCTCTGCCTACTGAGTGCTGGGTTTAAAGGCATGAGCCACCACGCCTGGCACTGTGGTATGTGGTCCTGATTGCTGTTGGGTGTGAGTCTCCATGCCCAGTACTATATGTGGTTACCGGGAGTTCGAACCCAGGCCCTTGCACTTGCGAGATAGGTACTGGAACCACTGAGCTAAATCCCCAGCCCGTTATATGGTCCATTTTTAATTATTCCTTGAATATAGGTGATGAAAGGGTTTAAATCCATTTTTATATGTGAATATCCAGATGTCAAAATATCACATATTTGAAAAAACTATTTGAAATTGTTACTATACTCATATAATAAATCAACTGCCTATAAATAGAACGGTTTATGTCCACTCTCTCAAGCTACCCCACTGACTTATATGTCAATCCTTATGTCACAAGCACAGTGTGTTGATTATTGTATCTTTGAATTGGGTGTTGAAATCAGGAGTGGTTTGTGTATTTACTAGTATTGATTGATTGCAGGATTGGAGATAGAACCCAGGGTCTCCTGCATGCTAGGCAAGCTGTCTCCACTGAGCTACTTTCCCAATCCTCCTTCACACCTTTTCTAAATTAAGTCTTCCAAGTTTGTTATTTTTCAAAGTTATTTAGGTTATTTTAAGTCCTTTTCATTTCTGAGTAAATTTTAGAATCAGTTAATGGAAAAGAACTCAACCAGGATCTGTGCTTGAAAGGATATACAAAAGAATTAAAAGATTCATATCACAGAGGCATATGTGTACCCATGTTTATAACTGCTCAGTTTGTGATTGCTAAATCTTGGAAGCAACCAAAATGTCCATCAACTGGAGATTGGATAAAGACATGATTCTTTTATAGAATGGGGTATTATTCTGCCATCAAAAATGATAAGATTGAGTCATTCATACTCAATGGATGTACCTTCAGGAAATCCTTATAACTGAAATAAATAGGTCACAGATGTGTAAATATCATATCTCTTCTCTAGTATGAGAAAATGAAGATGTAAATGAGTTCTAGTATATATAGTTGATATTATGAAATAGAAAATATTTAAAAGGAAAGAGGGTGTGGGGTAAATCATGAGGAGAAAAAGAATGTGATAGTAATTTTTTAAAAAGGAAAGCTTATGTATATAGAGGATGGGGTTTGCAGAGTGGGTGGGGGAAGGGGAAAAATGAGAATCAAGTTGTGTGATATTCTGGTACAAACTCTCAGTGTTGAATGTGATGATGATTTGTATTCCTAATGCATCAATAAAGAGTTGAATAAAAAAGGATATTATCCTGTAAGACTTGACATTGTTAATATAGCAATAATCCCAAAATTAACTACAGATTCAATCAAGCCCACCTGTAGTTTTCTATTGTGATTGCTCTTATCTCTCTTTGGTACAGTGTTATATTGGCCTTAAAGAATGAATTGAGACATGCTCTCTCTTCTAATTTTTGGAAGAGTTTGTGAAGAATTAGTATTGACTCTTCCTAAAACATTTGGTACAATTTACCAGTGGAGCCGTCTGAGCTTAGTCTTCTCTTCAGAGAAAAAAAAATTTTCTTGCTATTTCAATCTCTTTAGGTCTACATAGATTTTCCTTTCTTCTTAAGTCAATTTGTATAGTTTATATTTTTCTAGGAATTTTTCCATTTCATTTAAGTCATTTGGGTTTTTTTGGCATTCTGCTACTCATAGAATTCCTTTATAAACTGGTTTATTTCCTTAAGGTCTGTTTTGCTTTCTTTTTTATTCCTGGTTTTAATAATTTGAGGATTCTGTCTTTGTTTCTTGGTCAGTCTAGTGAAGATTTGTCAATTTTGTTGATCTTTTCAAGAAAGCAACCTTTGCTTCACTATTTTTCACTATTTTAAATCTCTGTATTCCTTCTTTTTGCCTTAAGACTATCCATAGTACTTTAAAAAGTAGTGTTTTCATAATTATTTTTCACAGGACTAGGGAGATCACTTGGCACATGAAAAAACAATTTCCCGGAGGGCTAGAGTTTGGGGGTTTTAGCTCAATGGCACTATGCCTGCCTCACAAGCTCAAGGTCCAGAGTTTGATCCCCAGTACCAGAAAACCCAAAAACCTCAACCAAAATAAAACTACAGCTTACCAGTGTCTTTATTATTTTCACAAATATTGTAAATGTATGAGAGCTTCAATGTGAAGATTTTTCAAACACTTTTTGAATGGGAAACTCAGCTTTAAAAAAAAAAAGAAAGAAAGAAAAGTAACTTCAGATTGTGGGATTTTTTGAAATCCTGCTCTGCAGTTTTACTGGGCACAAAAACTTTATATGATTGCTATTCCTCAGACAGAAGATTAATATATAGAATATGTAAAGAACCCAAAAAAACTAGACCTCCTCACAATAAAACCTAATCAAAAATTAACAACTGAAATGAATAGCCACATCAGAGAGAAAGCGCAAATAGCCAAAGAATACATGAAAAATGTTCAATATCTCTGGCCATTAGAGAAATGCAAATTGAAACAACATAGATTTCATTTGACCCCAGAAAGATGGCTATCATCAAGAAATCAAATAAAAAATGAAAACAAAGCTTCAGGCAAAATAAACCACACCTCATTGTTGGTTGGAATGTAAGCTAGTAGAAACACTACGGAAATCAGGATGGAGCTTCCTCGAAACACTGAAACTAGAAATTCTATTTAACCCAGCTAATCCTCTTCTAGGTATCTTCCAGAAGGAGTTAAAGACATCACATTGCAGTGATCCATGCATACTCAAGTTTATAGAGCAAAATTCATGACAGGTAAGTCTTAGAGGCAGCTTATACATCCTTCAACAAATGAATGGGATAAACACTGTGGTATCTACACACAATGGAGTACTCTTTTGCCATAAAGAAGGATAAACTTGAGTGATTTATAGGATACTGCATAAACCTGAGATCATAATGCTAAGTGAAGTAAATCAGACACATAAGATTAAATATCATGGGCCAGGGAGTTAGCTCAGTGGTTTTAGCGCCTGCCTTCCAAGCACAAGGTCCTGAGTTCAATCCCCGGTAACCACACATGACAATGTCAGGAGTGGAGACTCACACCCCCCAATTATCAGTACCACATGCCACAGTGCCAGGCGTGGTGGCTCACGCCTGTAACAGAGGCAGGAAGATTGCTGTGATGTGAGTTTGAGGATGAGCTCAGGGGCAACCAGAACTACAAAGTGAGACCCTGTCTCAAAAAAAAAAGATCAAACAGCCCAGTAAAGAGCCTAATATGACCCACGACCATCACAGCTTCTATCTGCCACTTGGATCTAATGGGCACTAATAGAGATATGGCACACCATCATGCGTGGTCCTTCGAGTTCTTCACTCTTCCCCATAACTCCACCCCGGCCATAAAGTTACCTTTTCCCAGAATCCACATTAGCTAGAAGCAATTGGAACTGAGCTTCTTGCAAGGCACAAATTTTATAGCGTCTGACAGACTAAGACTACCTTACCTCAACCCTGACCCAGGATCTCCTAACCCCCCAGATCTATATCAGACTGTTTGCTTCCCCTGCTCCTCCCCTTTTTTCCCTGCCTTGCTTTGATATAGGAGCTGCTCACTTCTGAATAAAATCTCCTGATGGGTACCTGGGTATGGCGTGGTCACTCAGCGTTGGCAGATTCTCTACCTTTCCAGGCACAGCCCAGCTGGAACATCATCATGGTGTGTTGTTGACTCTCCAAGGCCTGAAACAGAGCATGTGACATACTGCAGGTGCTTGATACATGCATCCTGAATATATGGATGCAAAGGTGAAGAAAGTGCAAGTTTGGGGGCTGGGGATTTAGTTCAATGGTTCCGGTGCCTGTCTTGCAAGCGCAAGGACCCGGGTTCGATCCCTGGTAACCACATACCTATACTGGGTGTGGAGACTCACACCCAGCAGCAACCAGTACCACATACCACAGTGCCGGGCGTGGTGGCTCATGCCTGTAATCCCAGCACTCGGGAGGCAGAGGCAGGAGAATTGCTGTGATGAGTTTGAGGCTGAGCTCAGGGCCAGCCTGAACTACAAAGCGAGACCCTGTCTCAAAAAACCTTAAAAAAAAAAGAAAGTGCAAGTTCAGTAGGGCCTTTGTTTGAGAGCTAAAGACAAGGGCAACAGATGCTGGTGAGGGTGGGACCAACAGAAGGTATCCATCACCGCTGGTGGAAATGCAGAATGGTCAGCCGCCAGGGAAGGCAGTTTGGTGGCCTCCAACAAAAGTAAATAGCCTCTCACCATAGGATCCAGACATCAAAGTCTTTACTATTTACCCAAAGAAATCAAAAACTTACGTCTACACAAAAATCTATACACAGTAATTATTTTATAGAAGCTTTATTCATAATTGCCAAAAATGTGAAAGCAATTAACATCCGTTAGGTGGTGAATGCATAAATCAATTATGGTCCATCAATGTGATATTATTCAGCACTAAAATAGCAACAGCATAAAGCTAAACAAAACACTATCAAGCCATAAACAGAGATGGAGGAAACATAACAGCATGTCACTAAATGAAAGAAGTTTTTCAGTCTGAAAAGCTGTATACTGTGAATCCAACTCTGTGACATTCTGAAAAAGATCAAACGACAGAAAAGTGAAAAATAAATTCATTATCTGCCATAGGGAAGGGAAGGGAAATTAATGCAGCATGGAGGACTTTAGAAGTGGTGAAAGGATTCTGACACTCCGAGTTATTATACTCTTGTCAAAACTAAATGTACACAGTTTGGAGAATCCTCAAAAAGCTAGGATTGATGGTCCCATTTGACCCGGCCATTGCCCTGCTAGGTATATACACAAAAGAATTAAAAGACTC
>PVIR01028537.1:0-21868 GCA_004026965.1 Petromus typicus | reverse complement strand
AGTTACTTCTTCCCTTTAACAGCCATACTCTTCCAAAGGGACGAAGACCAGAGGGGCTTTTCATGTGGAGTCAGCAGTGTGCAGTACACTTGTGGGGAAAATGTGCAACCAGTCAAGAGGGGGCAGAAAGGAAGCAACCTTCCCAGAGTTGTGGCCTTGGCTGCAACTCGAGGCACGAAGGAGGAGCCTCTGAGAGGACAGGATGCGCTCCATGAAGTAGGCAGGGCCCGGCGCACAGCGGTGGTCCTCCCTCACCACTGTCCTCCGCCTGCCATGTCTCAGAGCACAGGAAGAGCAAACTCACCTGTCTTTGCAGCTTTTGTCCTAATCTCTCTGGCTCACAGGTGTGAGCATTCGTGAATGGAGAACTCTGACTCACCAGTGCCACTTACTCTACGGGATTCCAGATCATTCTTGAACAGGAAGAGCCAGCTCAGCTGGTGCTGTAGCAGCTGGCAGAATGAAGCCTGTGGAGGTAGAGAGCTCCAAGGGGCACAGCGGGAAGCAGTCAAGCAGATGGGATGGGTACGGGTCTCGGGCCTCACCTCAACCTCAGCTGGTGCCTGCTGTGGGTCTGGGCTCCCTAGCCTGATCAAACCCTGCCTTGCTTAGGTTATAGCATTTTCTTGTCATCCCTTTGTCCCTCACAGGACACCTGTTTTGATGCTGGTCAAGGTCTTGACACCTTGAGAGTCCTTTGTTGGAGTGGATGTGATAGAGTGGGTTCAATGTTGTATCATCAATACCTTAATCACCCAAAGTTGGCAGTTACACGTGGCTGCCACAATCACTGACCACACAGGCCTCGGTGGGCCCTAGCAGGCTGTCACCAGCTTGTCCACTCCTGCAAAACTAAGGTCACACAGCTGGTAGCTGTCTGAGCAGGGAGGCTTTGAGCTTGAGGAACCCCACCTTCACCCTTCAACCAGGGCAGGTTGTAGGGTTCATGCTCTATGAACATAAATGGTCTCTACCACCACTTCTCTCTTCAATAAAAATTTATTTGCTATTCTTTTCCTAGAGAACATCTAATTCTAAGCAAGAAGTTTGGAATTTAGATTTTCTTTTTTCTCTGTAGTTTTCAGGGATTGAACCCAAGAACTCCACAATGAGCTATCACCACAGCATTCCTCTTAAAAAATTTTTTTTGAGGGCTGGGGAGTTAGCTCAGTGGTTTCAGCGCCTGTCTTGCAAGCACAAGGACCCCGGTTCGATCCCTGGTAACCACATACAATACTGGGTGTAGAGACTCACGCCCAGCAGCAACCAGTACCACATACCATACTGCCAGGCATGGTGGCCCACGCCTGTAATCCCAGCACTCGGGAGGAAGAGGCAGGAGGATTGCTGTGATGTGAGTTTGAGGCTGAGCTCAGGGCCAGCCTGAACTACAAAGTGAGATCCTGTCTCAAAAAAAAAAAAAAAAAAAAAAAAACCATCCTAAAAAAAAAAGAATTTTTTTGAGACAGGATCTCGCCAAGTTGACCAGGTAGGGCTTAAACTCAGGGCTTCCTGAGTAACCAGCCATTTCTTAAGGAGTATAATAAAGAAGACTTTTTTGAAACAAGTCTCACCACAGGCTGGCCTCAAACTCAGAGCGATGCCCTGGCCTCAACTCACAGGGTGCTGAGACAGAAAGGAGTGCCATCATACCATGCAACGGAGTATTTCACAATATTCTTTGACAAACCACAATTAAAGAATTGGTGAAATGATAGCACATCTGACACTGACTTTTCTTTGGGAAGAAAAGAAGGAAAAGGCAGAAGTGGGGGCCTCTATTCAGCAACAATATCCCCTCACCTCCTGCCTTACGTGGAATCAGTAGGAATCTCGTTCAGGGGACAGAGATCAGCAGAAGTCTGAGCAGGACTGACAACACCCAGGGACTTGACCTCACTGCACCCTGGAGAGCCTCCTTCCCTAGAGCTTTGGCACAGGGTAATGCTGGGGAGTGACGGGGCCCCAGAAAGCTGCAGCCCAGCCAGTCAGCTCTCTCCACCGCAGCGGCCAGACCTCTGCCTTCCCAGCTGCCTGCAATATGCTGCTGGGCTCAGGCTGGGCTCTGCACAGAAAAGGGAAGGCGAGTGAGGCCTTTTTTTCTCCAGTCTTGTGGAGGACTTTATTTACTTATTTAAAGACAAATTTTAAAAAACAAAATGAGTGAAATCACATGAGATCAAGATACATACACAAAACTTCATATAGAAAAAAAGAGTTTTTTGGAGGGCAGCAGTGGAGGAGGACACTAGAAGAGTTTCACAGATGTGCAGAAAGCTCACATTGTCATCAGGTTTGAGCTGTTAAGGATTCTCCCCTGAGCATCAAGGTTTCATTTTGCTCAGCCTGAGATCTCGCTCAATTTCAAACTGCCTGTGGTCCACACGCTCCAGAAAAGCTTTCCGTTCGATGTACCTAGAAGAGAAAGAAAAAAAGCCTGTCAGTAGAATCCACCAGGACAAAGGGCCTTCCTTGCACTATTCCCTGCCCTGGGAATAAAACTAACTACAGCAAATGCAAGCCCATGAGCCCAGCTGGCGGCCGGAGCAACCACCCTGGTCGGTATCACTAGCTGCCAAACCACACCGGTCGGGTCTGTACAGAGTCCCAAGGGCAATGCTGGATCAGATGTGAATGAAAGTAAATGGGAAGGACTCAGCAACAGCCTATCAAGGGAAAGTACATCGGGGTTTGGTGACAAATGTGGCAATTTAGTAACAAAACTTTAAAGGAAGAAGAAATGGCAGAGGCTTAGAGTTCAACCCTAGCTGGGTTACACATCTGGGGGGCAATGTTGGGGGGAGACTGACATCACAGTGGTGCCATATTCCCACCTCGGCCATGTGCTGAGCTGGGATGAGGGAAAGCTACACCTCTGCACATACCCCAAAACAACGAAGGTGCCCTACAAATGGAAGAATCAGGACAAAGCATGACCTCGAGGGCAAAGTGAGCTGTGGAGAAGCGTGTCCTCAGAGACGGTGCAACTGCCCCGAGCTCCTCCCTCCTTTGTCTTGGTGTTCGCCACCCACTGAGGGCCAGGCTGCTCCTGCTGGATGACCAGAGAGGCCCTGCTCTGAGCCCCTCCAGGAACAAGGTCAAGTGCCACATGTAGGGTCCCCTTATGAAGTGCTGCTTTGCTCCTAATTTGGGAGCAGGGTCAGCAAGTGAGGCCTCTCTTGGTCCTCCACCGAAGGGAGCACAGGCCAAAGCAGGCAGGCCTCCTGGCAAGGGGGTAGGCCAGATGCTTAATGAGACACAGCCGCAGTTTAAACCACCTTCTTGCCATAATGTGCGCCTTGATTTGCCTGAGGGGAGGTCTCTCCTGCTCATTCATCTTTTGAGAGAGCAAAATTGCTACTGGAAATGGGAGACATAACTGGATCTCTGCACTAATTTCTCTTTTGTTGTGCTGTGGAAAACATGCATCTGCCACTATAAGGTTATTACATTCCCAATGAGAAGGTTACCAGGTTCAGGGAACGGCGTTCCTCTGCTGCATTCCAGCCTCCATTTCCTCTGAGTAGCACTGTGAGCCACGACCACCCCACAGGCTAGCCAGCCAACCCTGCAGCTGTAAACCCAAAGGCTATACCGAGGGCTGGCCAGAAACCACAGGGTCTGAGGTCAGGGTGCTCAGTGTGAATCCTGTCACTGCCTGGCTGGCGAGTCATACCAAATTTGCCATTCTCAGTTTCCTGAGCTCGGAGGAAGAGGGGGAGGAGGAGGAGAAAAGAGAAGTAGAAGAGGAGGAAGAAAGGGTAAAGGAGCAGAAGAAAAAAGAATCCTGTCTAAAGGGCCAGTGTGAGGATTAAATGGGATCATATACACACAATGCTTGCAGCACATCAAATGCTCCATACAATGGTAGTTAACACACATCAGCAGCAACCAGTTCCCTGCCTGCCCCTCTGTGTTGGGAGCTAAGCTGCTCTGTCAAACTGTCAGTGAAACAAGAACGGCTGAGAAGTAGGGCAGAGCTGCTCTCTGGCTGACACAAGCCTTCAGAGTCACAGCTGCAGGTTTATAAGACAATACTGATGCTTTTCAGAATCCCTCAGAAGGACACGGCAGACACTGACAAGCACTTTGATAAAAACTGGGGAGCACAGGGTGAAGAGGTATGGATGTACAATAGAGCAGGTCCCTTCTACCTATCACCAACAGACTGAGATTCCTAAGTTAGGGCTGCTATCAAAGATCAAACAAGGGGGCAGAGTATGCACCTCAGGGTTCTGCGCCTGCCTGTCAAGTGCAAGGTCCTGAGTTTGATCCCCAGTACTACAGGGGAAAATATAAAAATCAAGCAAAGGCTTCTCCCCACCGCTCCAGAACACCTCTCTACCTTGGCGCACTGGGCCTCAGGGCAGCTCGAGACACAGGAATCGGGGGCCTGAGGGAGGGATGATGCAACTTCTAGAGAGCCAGGGCAAAGGCGGGCTGAACCTTGGTAACAGAGGTCCTATGCTGTCACCTGGGTGGACACAGCAAAGTGGGGGTGTTTCAAGACAGCTCTCGGTGCTCTCCAGAAGGGAGTATGAGGCTCTGGGCAATTGTGGTCCTTCTGGCCAACTTTCTTTTAAAGAGGAAGTCATACTTGAATTAAGATGTACACTGAGCATTAAGAAAGGCTCCCGGAAGTGGTGCCAGGTCTGGCTAACCTAGAGACCATCAAAAGCAAAGCACAGGATGACACTAAATTCCCAAGGGCAACCCAGACAAAGGTCATCAAGACAGGGCTGGTGACTTTATTCACCCATTCCTGGCCGTGAGCAGCTGCTAACAGGATCCGTGTGACAGCCTTGGCTTACTGCCAAAAGCCGAGCATAAACAAAATTTCTACTGGCTATGTACTCCCCATGCCACGACAGCAAAAGTGCAAAGGATGAAAGTGGTTCTGACCTTTCCTATTTGTGCCTTTGGGAAAGATAATTTTCCCTGCCTAATTATCTGTCTGTGAAATAGTGATAAAAATTACCATCACCCTCTCCCAATATAGTGAAACTCTGAAAGAAGTGCTTTGTAAACAATAAAACAAAAAGGCAGCTTGTTCTAGCACGTCGGGTTTGTGCCTCACATTTCTGACTTGACTATAGCACATTTGGGGCCCAGAACCTGGAGCAGCTGCAACACTGAGAGCTAATGCCCAGGCAAAGGAAGCTGCTGGGAGCTGTCTTCAAGGCCGCAGCACTGTCTGCCTGTTTCAACTGGGTCTCAAAAAACTCTCAGGCACTTTAACCGGGTCACTGACCTAGAACACACCTGCCAGCTGACAAGTGCCATGGGAATCGCGGCTCTCGCTGGTCCGTCTTGGTGTTTTTCTGGCCTAAGGCCAGCCCTACTGGGAACACGGCCTGATTGAGCCTAGTCTATAGGGAAAACTAGGATGGGGCATGTCATCCTCTCCCGCTACCGTTGTCTTTTCTGACCTATTTAAGAAGTAGCATCTAGATTTTTATTAATAAAATATGTTAATAGACTCAAGACCCCGAGATTTTCTAGCCTTTCCTTTTGGAACCAGGTCAGACACAAGAGGCTCTGACACCTTTTGGATCTTCAAACCCAAACTAGTTTTCTGAAATCCAGTACAATGGAGAGGGAAGGAGACAAGGGGACCAGGGGAGGGAAGGGGCACAGTAAGGTGCTGACCTCCAAAAGCTCCATCATGTGGCCATTTTGTGGCTGAACACCCTCAAGAGACTTCCTCCACACTGCCCAGTCAGACAGAGCTGGAGAGGTGCAGGGCAACAGGCACAAGCAACTGAGAAGCCTTGAGGGCTGGTTCTATTAGACGAGGTGCTCTAGGGGGGGCACTCAGAGGTAAAGCTCGGGAATGGACACAATAAGACAAGGAATTTTCTACCAGAGGAATACAACAGAAAGAAACAAACTGCCAACATTGGGCAGGTATTCCCACCCCGATGCCCTAGGATCTAACTTGCAGATATTTCCAGGGCCACAGTCAAAGGGTGCTGACTCTAATTCAGCTTCTCTCCCATGTTTCTTCTCACAACACCACAAAGGTGTGCTGGTTCTAAAAAAGAGATGCTTGAGAGCCCGGGATGGATTCATTAAAAAAAAAAAAAAATCACCTTCTCTGGCCCTTCCTTCATGCCTCTCTGAACCACAAAAGTACCTGGTTTCCAGTCATCAAGCTATATGACCTTCAACTGATAGCAGTCACTAAGCCAAGGCTATCTTTTTTTTTTTTGGCAGTACCGAGGATTGAACTTGGGTCTTGTGTTTCCATGGTAGGCATGGGGCCACTTGAGCTAAATCTCCAGCCCCATCCTTCTTTTCTATGCATCAATTCCTTGCCCAGCCTGCTGGCTTCTGACTTGGCACTGTTAGTGTATGTGCTGCTGAAGCAAGTGCTGAGCTGGCATTGTTAGAATGCTGTGCCACCAGTGAGGAACCTCAGCAGGAAACCTGTGAGATCTGTTACGGGGCCAGAAGAGCTCTGCTCAGTGCCCAGCTGCAGGCTGCTGGCACTGGTTCTGAAATGCTCCATGTCCCAGGAGGCTGGGACTCAAGAAAAGCAGCAAATCCTTGCTGTTTCTAGAACAGTATTTTGTGTGTATATGTGCACGTGTGATGTTGGGGATGGAAGCCAAGGCCTGGTGCAAGTGCTCTGCTGGGAGAGGAATCTGGACAGACTGCTGACTGAGGCTGCATGGAGACATCACAGTGATGCATTATGCTGGTTCTTCCTGGGTGGTTCTACTCCTACTAGGTTGCTAAACAAAGTCACACCTATCTGATAGCTAGTAGGAGAGTCTTTCGATACTGCACTGATGCAGCAGCTGTTCTGGGCCTGAAGACAGTTGGGAACAAGGCCCTGTCACATGGAGGGGCTTACCAGAAATGAGCAAAGCACAACATGCATCAAGCAGATGGAAAAAAGAAAAGGCATCAATGGAGAAAATCAAGCTGGCAATGAGACTGGGGAGAGGAACTAGTGTAAAGAACAGCATCTAAGCTGAGTGCTGGCTGACTACTGTTTTCTGTGAGAGGAGTGCACAGAAGTGTAGAAAGACTGAGCTTGGTGTACAGGAAAAGTCTTGAAAAGAGCGTGGTTTGCCAGGATAAGGTGTTTAACATTGATTGGAAATGCTAGTGGAGCTTTCAGCAGAGAGATGAAAAGGCCCAGAAAGCTGTGTGAGGTGTTACATGCCTGTAATTCTGGTACTCAGGAGGCTGAGGCAGGAGGATCACAAGTCTGAGGTCAACTTTGTGAGATGCTATCTCAAAAGAAACAATAAGAAGGGCTAGGGATTTAGCTTGGTGACACGGTGCTTGTTCACATACACAAGTCCCTGGGTTCAATCTAGTACTACCAAAAAAAAAAAAAAAGTGCAGAGATGAAATGTGTAAGAGAGCAGACAACTGTAGCTTGAACTGCGGTAGTGTAGAAGTAGACAAAATAGGACGGGCCAAAAATATTTTGTGACAAAAGCAGCAATTGGAGATGCAAGATATGAGTGGAGAAAGAGGAAATCAAGGGTGATGCTGAGGTTTTTCTTTCGTCTAACAGTGGAGGGACAGCAAGAATGCCAAAAATTCAGAGGAAGTCTTCATGAAAAGAGTGCGAGTCTTTGGTTCTGTGTTCAATGTCCAGAAGTACCTTCTGTGAGCCAGCAGAAAATGGAAGGTGAGTCTTGGAACTACTGAACATTCCCGGGGAAGACAGCTGCCCAGGCCTCAGCTTTCTGAGGGGAAAAGCCCAGTAAAGGAAGAAAGGCCACTTAGGAAGACTAGAAGGAATTTTCTCCAAGCTCTATTTTCTACTAGTGTGGAAAATATTCCTGAAGAGCTGGCAGGGAATCAAACATTAAAGCATTTCGCTTTTCAGTACAGCCTGCCGTGGTGTGATCAGCAAGAGCAGGTGGGAGAAAGAAACTGAGTGGAGAGCTGCAGGTGTAGGTGGGAACTCCCATTTACAAATATGCCAGGTACTTCCCCTACTTATTTAATTCCCACAACAACCTGAAACATATAGTAAAGAGTTTTCACTTTATAGATGAAAAAACTGGGACTAGTATATATGCTGAATTGGATGTAGGGCCAAGATTTGAATTCCACTGTAAAGTATGACATACGCATAAAACAATGCACAAAATGGGTAAGGCAAATGAATCATTACAAAGCAAGTGATCATGTGGTCATCACTGGGTCATGAAATAGATGGCTTCCAGTCTGAGGCAGCCCTCACGTGACTTATACCCCAACTCCTGCAGCCCACTCAGATGGCAGCTTGCATAGGACTGAGGTCTTCCCCTTTCTTTCCTTTCATGTTTTTGTTTCTTCAATGCTGAAGTTTAGTTGTAGTATTTTTGAACTTGATATAATACAATTACACAGTCTATGTTGTTTTGATTTTCTTCTTTCACAAACAGACTGAATGGACATATTTTGGCTTTGCCTTTTTTCACCTTTATATAAATGGAATCATACAGCATGTACTCCTTTGTGTTTTTTTTACTTTTTTTGAGACCGGGTCTCACTTTGTAATTCAGCCTGGCTCTGAACTCACAGCAACCTTCCTGCTTCTGCCTCCCAAGTGCTGGGATCACAGGCATGAACCACCATGCCCTGCACTGTGATATGTGCCACCAGGGATTGAACTGAGCTAAACATCTGGCCCTCCTTCATGTTTTTATGTTACTGTACTTTGTTCATGTTCTATGTTCATGTCTATCATTGCTAAATAGAATCCCACTGTGTGAACAGATCCCTCATTATTTAACTATTATACCATTGATGGGTCTTTGAGTTGTTTCTCAGAATTTGTATTATTATCTGTGTTTCTTGGAGAAACAGAACTAAATTTCTGTTAGTAATAAAGTTAGAAGTGGAACTGCTGAATTGTGGGGAATGACTATAAGGAGTTTTAGTAGATAATGCTAAATGGTGTTTTCCAACTTAAATAGTTGTATCACCCAGATAAACTATGTATGTATGTATGTATGTATGTATGTATGTATGTATGTACTTATTGAGACAGGGTCTCACTATAGTTCAGGCAGGCTTTGAACTCATGGTGATCCTCCTCCTTCCGCCTCTCAAGTGCTGAGATGGATGTAATTATTTTAAGAGTTGATAATGTTTTCACCTGAAAGTCTGTTTTGTTTAGTATTAATATGGCTATATCAGGTTTCTTTTGGTTAGTATTTGCAGGATTTATCTTCTCTCCTATCTTTTATTTTCAACATTCCTAAATCACATGAATAAATCTAATAAAAACAGCAAATAATTTTTGGGTTTCTAAATTCAATCTGGCAACCTATTTTTTTTTTTCTTTGAGACAAGGTCTCACTTTGTAGTTCAGGCTGGCCCTGAGCTCAGCTTTAAACTCACAGCACAGCAATCCTCCTGTCTCTGCCTTCCCAGTGCTGGGATTACAGATGTGAGCCACCATGTCTGGCAGAGTGGGATGTGGTACTGATTGCTGGTGGGCATGAGTCATACACCCAACCAGCATTGTTGTATGTAGTTACCAGGGATCCAACCTGGGCCCTTGCACTTGGCAAGACAGGCACCAGAACCACTGAGCTAAATTCCCAGCCCTAGGCAACCTATTTTTTAACTGGTGCACTTAGTTTGCTGACATTTAATGAAAAAACTAATAAATTTAGCCTTGAACTACCATTTTATTGTGTGCTTGCTCTCTGCCCTCTTATAGGCAGCTAAGTTAGACAGAAATTAATATACAGTCAGAAAGGGTCTGGGCTCTCCAGAAAGTCAGCAGAAAGAATACAGACATCAGAATTGTGTCTGGAGGCGCATCTGAAGGTCAGGTCTCCAGATAAAGATACAGTGGCCAGGCCCATATGCTTCTCTGGGGAATAAGGAGGAACTTGGAATTATACCATACTTGTCACCTGGTACAATAAAGTCATAGACATTAGTCACTCAAGTGGGTGATCGGAGCGCCCAGACCCACCCTTCATAAAAAAATGCCTTTCTTCTTTCCATGTACCCTGCTATGAGACCTGCTTCCCTACTGGATCAATATTAGCTAAGCAGCTATACTTGGAATGCTATAGGTTGATAGTAGTTTGACCCATGTTGTTACTTTGCTATAAAAACTACTCTTGAAAAACAACTATGGGTCTCTTCCTATCTCTTCAGAGTTGTTCCTATTCCCTAATAACCTTTCTTACTCTTATTGTCATTTGGAAATTATTCTTTAATTTCAGGGGACAAAACATGGCATATCTGACATTAGCAGGTTGCAAGTTATATTTCCTCCTGTATCATCACTTACTCTGTTTCTCTTTTTTATGGTTTTGGGGGCAAAGCCATGGCCTTGTACATGCAAGGCAAGTACTCAACATTAAGCCACACTCCCAGCCTTTGTTCTGTTTAACTGTCCTATTATATTTTCTTCTGGTTAATTAAAAAAAAATCCATTTTACTACTCTACTACTTTGGAAATTATATATTCATATGTGCAATTAATCAGTGCCTTTCCGACACTGGCCATGCACACACCTTATCACTACATGCTGGGAAGGCTCACCCTGCAGCTGGCTGTCTAGCACTTAGCTGTATTATTTTGATTCTGTGGTCTCATGATTCTCATCCCTGGCTGTGTATCACAGTCATCTCAAGAATGGTGGAAAGACATGGGTATCCATGACCTGTCTATTCCAGACTCTTGATTCAGCAGCTCTGCACAAGAAGGGCCTTATTATCTGAATTCTGGGATACTTTCTCTGAGGCTTTGCATGCTCAGCAAGGTGAGAACCACAGCAGGGGTTAAGCTCTTTTAATCTGACTACAGGAGTTGAAAAAGCAGGGAGTGGAGGTGTACACTGAGAAAAGTAGGCAGGAAGAGCTGAGGCGGAGTACAGAGCTCACCAGATCTGCACCAGAAAAACGCGATCAAACCTGCAGAATCACAAGGGTATGCGGAGAGCCTCAGAGGGAAAGCGTGGCATAAATGTGATGATGTTAGTTGTCTCCTAACCAGTGATGTGGCTTCCCATCACCTGAAAGGTCCTCACAGGGCAAGTGTCCTTTTTAATCCTTTTTTCACCAGTCTACATTTTATTAACTCTTTCTTATCTTCAACAGTGTCACTTCTTGCTTTTACAAGACCTCTGTTAACCTGAGTGGAGTGAACACTGTCCAATTTGTGTACTCAAGGATGAAAAGATCCACCTTGGGCCGTTCTCAAATCATATGATAATGAGACCTCTAGGTATTCTGTTGGCTCTGCCTTTGGAGCATCTGAACAATTCTGGCTTTTCAGAAGGCCAAGTGGTTCCTATTAGGTCAGCGCTGCCACTGTGAGCCACATCTGACCACAAAAATAAAGCAGGTGACTTGGAGTTTACAGGAATTCAGCATGGTAAGTGTGACTGGCTGAAAGCAGTTCTGCTCACATATCTTCCTGCCCTTTACCCACAGTGGCTTTCACAATGATAGGACCTGTTCCTTGTCAAGAAAGAGCTACAAACCAAAGTATGTATTCACATTTTTTTGTTTCACCAGGAAAATGTCCTGCTTACTTAAACTGGGCAATTTGTTCGCTATCAGTCATTTCGGAGTTCTAAGGTCGTCAAACGAAATAGAAGCTATTACTTCTTACCCCTCTTTCCCTCGATTATGGATAGCCAGCTCTTCACCAATTCCCTCCTCCTCCTTGAAGCTCTCCCAGTCCAATTTGGACTTCTCAAGGGTGCTCATTTTCTGCTTCTTGGCTCCAATTTTTCCCAAAAGGCTGCTCATGCCGCTTGATCTTTTTAACCTAAGGAAAGAGAAAATATGATATATGTAGCATGTAAAAACTCTGTCTCTCTCTATTTGTGGTACAGGGATCAAACTCAGGACGCTGCACTTGCCAGGCAGGTGTGGTACCACTGAGCTCAACTCTGGTCCCCTGATTAACAGTTTTTCTGATGGGCACAGGAGTCCTGAATAGAAGCCATTGATCTTAATAGAAGTCATGTTCATACCTAGCATGCTTCTTTCTCAGTGAGGGAAATGCTATAAAAAGAGCAGATTTTTTTTTTTGCTGTTGGGGATCATACGTAGGGCCTTGGGGATGCTAGGCAGGTTCTCGGCCACTGAGCTATATCCTCAGCTGCCTTTTCCCTTTTCTAAACTTTTGATAGGACCTCACTAAATTGCCCATACTGGCCTTAAACTTGCAAACCTCCTGCCTTAGCCTCCCGAGTAGATTGGATACCGGCATGGACCACTGCGCCTGGACATAAGCACAGAACTTTAATTTACTTTTCCTGCCTGACTCCTGCTCTGCTACACTGTGGACAGGAAACACTATACACTTCAGACCTCAGAGTGCTGTGTGGCAGGTCTCTGCTTGCAGGGAGGAAGGAGGGTGGAGAGCTCGGCAAGGCTCTGGAGGCACCTGATCCGGTCCAAATTCCAGTTCTGCTTGAGTGACTGCAGGCTATTTAAGTGCACAAACCTTGGTCCCCCAATCTAATCTACAATGTGAAATGTATGCTCACAAGCTGTGGCCTATCTTCTCTGCAAAGGGCTAAAACAATACTCAGCATAAGGTCAAGGTGCTGTGTAAATGCAGGCCATGTTGAGTCACTGTCATCATGCTATGAAGCTCCAGGGAGTTCTTTCCAGAGTAAGAACCAGTTCCCAGCACTGGTGAGCAAGAAGTCAAGGTACCATAAAAGGGCTCTAAAATCAGTTGCCTTTTAACTCGCATGAGTCGGGGCCTGTTTTTTTCCCAGGAGGCAGAGAACATTCCTCACCCTAAAAGCAAGGAATGTACAGCCTGTGCTTTACTTGCTAGTGATGCTATCATGCTGTGCGGGGGGGCTGGAGGGACGGACACGGACCCATATGCCCAAACTCAAGTCCTGACAGGTCAAATGTTTCCAGTCAATGTTACATGTATGAGATAAAATAAGAAACCAGAAGGCTGCTAGCTTGCAAGAAAGTAGTCCGAGTGGAAGGAACTATGGAAGCAACATGGCTTTGGGTCTTTTTATGAAAGTAAGACAAGTTATCTATCAGCTTGTAGGAAACTGTAAGTTCTTTTCTGCCTCATAGAAATATGCAAAGAAGCCAAAACATTTAAAAACTATGATCTGACATCAGGATGCTGGTTCTTTAGGTACTTTCAATAGCCATTTCTCACCTAACTCTCACTATAGCCTGGGGCAAAAGACCACAAGCTTTGAGCTGGAAATGGGTCACCTTCACGAGACCTAGTCACTAGTGTCATCCTAATCCATCCTGAAACCCAATCTGTGCCCTGTGGTGAGACAGTGGGCGGGTGTCCATACTAAACACAAGACTCTAGCAGCCAAATGACTGCCCTAAACATTTTCTTCCTATCAACACTAGCCCAGAGGATGTTAACTTCTCTGTCAAGGTCACACACCTCACTACACACTGAGATGAAGACCAACTTAGACAGGCCAGACAGGCACCATCTTCTCTGTACTGAGTTAGACAAATAAAACACAAGTTCAAGAAGGCTAAACAATGTAACAACATTCTCTATAACCAACAGAGAATGAAGATCCAGGACAAAAGGAAGTCTCTCTGGACTCTCACTACTGAGGTGCACTTCAAAATGAGAAGCTGTTTGAGAGATCCTGTTAGTTACTTTATTTTTTGTAAAATGACTCCAAATTTGTTTATAAGCTTTTGGTTTACATCTTTCAGACATTTCATTCTAGGTAAACCATACCCTAAAATAATCTATCAAAATTAAACACTCAATTTTATCACCAGAAGAAAATGAGTGGGCACATGGAAATTTATTAAGCATCATATCTCACCTTTCACCTTCATTACTGAAGTTCTGGTACTCATCACCCGATTTTCCTGTGTAATTCAACAGCCTCTACACTGGTCTCCTTGACTTAGCCCTTCTCTAAGCAGCCAAACCTTGGCATCGACTGGCCTGCTGTCGTTAGAGCAAACTTTAAGTGACTCTTCCATAACCCCTTACCATTCTCTGCTCTTACGAGAAGTCCTTCAGAAGTTCTTCCTGTCACTTGCCAAATCAACCTTTGTCATCTGTGCTTCACACTGCTGTGAACCTGCTGTTTAACTCCACCTGCTTCCTTTTATTCATCCAGTCTTAGTTTAGAAAACAGTTCCTCCAGAACGCTTTCCTGAGTCCTGTCTGGTCTCAGGACTAGTTGCCCCAGTGATGCTGCCATTGTTCCTGCTCCTTTCGCTATGGTGGCACTGATCCTCCTGCAGTGGATGATGTGGGACTCTCACTCAGCAGCAACTGCTCCGGACAGTTCTGACAAAGGTCAGGCTCACCAAAAGCACCTAATGGAAGCATGCCTTTTCTGGTGGCAAGGCTTTCTCTGACTGCATGCGGGCTACAAGCACTGTTTGGAGAAGTGACGGAGTTCATGTCTTAGAGCTACTTCCACAGGGCTAAGCCCCCATCCTTACACAAGCAATTCTGAGAGTCTGAATGGTTGTCAGAAACTCTGGTAGAATTAATCCCTCCTGGCCTTGAAAATATACTTTTTAAATTGGGTGTTGTGGCACATGCCTATAGTCCCAACACTGTAGAAGGCTTGGGGAGGAGGGATTGCAAATTTAAGCCCAACTTGGGGAACTTGAAAAACAACTCTCAAAACATAGATAAAGACACCCGCCACCCCTCACAAAATCTCTTTAGAACCAGTTGTGATGGTACATACCTATAATCCCAGCACTTGAGAAGTCAACACAAGAGGATTAGAGTTTGAGGTCAGCCTGGGCTTAACAATGAGTTCAAGAACAGCTTTGACCACATGGTGAGACCCTGTCTCAAAAAACCAATCAACCGGGCTGGGGATTTAGCTCAGTGGTTCTGGCGCCTGCCTTGCAAGCCCAAGGACCAGGGTTCCATCCTCGGTTACCAAATACAACAATGCTGGGCAGGAGACTCACACCTACCAGCAATCAGAACCAAATACTACAGTGCTAGGCTGGTGGCTCACGCCTGTAATCCCAGCACTTGGGAGGCAGAGGCAGGAGGATTGTTGTGATTTGAGTTTGAGGCTCAGCTCAGGGCCAGCCTGAACTACAAAGCAAGACTGTCTCAAAAAAAAAAAGAAAAAATCAACCAAGTAACAAAAAATCCAGCTTTTTTCCCCCCTCCCAGTACTGGAGGGGGAGGGAGGTTTTTAAACCCAAGGGTGTTCTCCCACTAAGCTATATACCCACCTCTTTTTACTTTTTGAGACAAGAATCTAAGTTGCCTGGGCTGGGCTTCACTTTTTGATCCTTATAGGCATGTGTCACATTCCTGGTTTCTTGTATTGGCTTTTCCTCCTTTCTTGTCTTTCTCTTTCCACACCTCACTTCTGCTTCCTAGGATACTTCCCAAATAAACCTCCTGTACTCACACCTGAAGTTTTGCTTTCCGGGCAACCTAGGACATTTGGGAGAATAGGTACTCCTATTCCAAACTGGAAAATTCCAAAAAGAATAACTTCCACTGTTAACCTCCCATCCACTCCCAGGCTCTAATTCATGGACAGCACACAGGAGATATAGATATATATATATATCAATATATATATAGATATATATACACATATATACATACACATATACCATACTGTCTCATCCTCAGCCTAGAACTCTGATGATATTCCCAGGTTATGCCATCTTATGTCATCTTTTTGACAAATCATTTTCAGATCTCTTAAAAGCTGGTACTTTGCTGCACAGCAGTGAGGACATTTCCAGAAAAGGAAAAGGGCCAACATTTCACCTTCCTTTGTTTACCACTAAGCATCAGCAGAATGCCACCTGTGCTACTATGCTTTTGGGAAAGTTTCTGGCTCTGCCTTCACCAGGTCGTGAACATGGCTTATGGCAGACTAACTTGATAGTCTCTAAGGCAAAATAACCTTCTTTTAAATGAGGCTAAATCAGGGCCGGGGATATAGCTCAGTGGTTCCGGCGCCTGTCCTGGACCCGGGTTCAATCCCCAGAAACCACATAACAATACTGGGTGTGGAGACTCACCCCAGTGGCAACCAATACCACATACCAGTGCCGGGCGTGGTGGCTCACGCCTGTAATCCCAGCACTCGGGAGGCAGAGGCAGGAGGATTGCTGTGATGTGAGTTTGAAGCTGAGCTCAGGGCCAGCCTGAACCACAAAGTGAGACCCTGTCTCAAAAAACCTTAAAAAAAAAAGAGGCTAAATCAAAGAGAGCAGTGCATTGACAGCAGCAGCCAAAACACGTGGGAAGCTCATCATAACTGAGAGGCAGTTCCTTCCTCAAATCCGCTAGGTGGGGTCCCTTGCACACTTCTGGGTGTTCTCAATCACTCACCCACCTTGACATAGGGTTTTAGTGACATAACTCTGGCATCATCCCACCATAGCTTTCAGAAGGATAGATTTACCACGGCTGCCCCATCTCTGCCCCGGGGTACATCAATCAGGCTTTTGAAGCCAAGGCATATGAGCTGGTTTCTGGGCAGAGCAGCTGGCTCCGCTGTGGAGTATTACAGAGAGTCCTGGAAGAGTGCACCTCACCCCAAAACTGTGGCTGGCCAAAAGGGAAAGTCAGTACTTGTTTCCTGTGAGCCCTAGCAGCTGTGAACACTGGGTGCGCGGGAGTGGGGTGGGGGAGTGGCACACAGAATCCCCTGCCAATCGAGTTTCACTTCATCTTAGCCAAAAGGCCGAGAAGTGATTGCCAATCAAGTTTCAGATCATCCAACCAGATCTCTCTTGTTCTGGAGCCTAAGTCACATGGGCATGGTATAAGCAGAAAGTCGCTCTTGACAGACCAGCCCCAAACCATAGCACTTCGGAGAGAACTCTTACCCACTTACTGCAAGTCCAAATTTGGAAAAAACACTACATACTTGCTTACTCACAGATTACATCCAGAATATTACACTGAGACACATCTGAGTATTACTGCCAAGACATTCCCAGTGTCATAGTATCTCAACCACTTCCTCCTGAATATAACATTGCTACTATTCCTATAAATTTGATATTTAAAAATTTTGTTCAGGAACATGGCTTAGCTTGGCACAGTGGCAGTATCATAGTCAGTGAGATTTATCCGAGGCATGTTTGTTGCTGACTGTGGCATGGCTTGGTGTAGTTCACTAGTGCATACTGACTATACAGTAATGGATTTCAATGTGGCGTTTTACTGCATGTAGAACACTTCTATCCCCTACTGCCCTCTTTTTTTTAGGTTTTTTGAGACAGGGTCTCGCTTTGTAGTTCAGGCTGGCCCAGAGCTCAGCCTCAAACTCACATCACAGCAATCCTCCTGCCTCTGCCTCCCGAGTGCTGGGATGACAGGCATGAGCCACCACGCCAGGCACTGTGGTATGGTACTGGTTGCTGCTGGGTGTGAGTCTCCACACCCAGTATTGTATGTGGTTACCGGGGATCGAACCCGGGCGCGTGCAAGACAGGCGCCAGAACCACTGAACTAATCCCCGGCCCCCCTACTGCCCTCTTAAGCTTCGCTTCTCTTCTTGATTCCTTTCCTTTCCTCTAACAGCTTCCCTTCCACCTCCATATCATGTTTTTTTTCTCCACTAGATTCCACATATGAAAAAACATGATACCTGTCTTTCTGAGTCAAGCTATTTTGTTTAACATGATCTTTATCCATTTTCCTGCAAATAACATGATTTCATTCTTTATGGCTAAAATATATATATAATTTTCTCTTTTTTCTGGTGGTACTAGAGATTGCATCCAGGGCCTTTACACTGGGCTCTGTGGGTAACAACACTCATCAATATTACAGCATAATTTACAACAGTCAAATTGTAGAATCCACCTAGTCATTTCTTTTCTTCTTGCATATTTTGGTCAACTCTTTCATCACTCAGCAATTACATCCAACTCTCTTCTCACTCTATCTAGCCAGTGATCTCCCCCAAACTAGGTACCAATTAAGACCTAGTATTAAAAAAAAAAAAATCAGTTAATTCAAAAAAATAGAAAAGACAGAAAAGTCAGGCTAACTTTTTCATTTCTCCATTCTATGTTTACATAATTTGCTACAATTTATTTTGCTTCTATTTAGCCCAAGAAAATAATTTGAACAAATCTCATTTGTAACTAAATGATGAACTCCATCCTGCCAAGCCTGCCATAAAGATATTATGGTAACTCATTTATTTTGTTCCATGCCCCTTAGGATTCTAATGTACCCACGGATTCACTTTATAGCTAGAACACTCATTTATGTGCCCACCTGCACTGACTCCTGGGTGCTGTGTGTTTACGGGAGGCAGGGGCAAGAAGCTGTGTAAAAAACAAAAGGTCTCAGGGAAAGGGTGGAGGGCTCCCCAGCTGGCTATGCACAAAGATGGGAAGACCTTTACCTGTGATCTTTAACTTCAACTCCAGGGACCCAGCTGTCTTACAGATCACAATTTTTGGTCTGGAAAGGCATTTAGAACCATTCACTCATTCATTCCTTGTATGGCTCTAACAGAACTAATGAAAAACTTACTGTCTACCAGACATTCCTTGGAAATGGGGGACGCAAAAATACATATGCAAAAATACATATACATATTTGACTTAAAGGAGAAAATGTAGGGCAGAAGAGATGAACATATCAACGAACTATACCCATATATTATGAAGACATGGAAAATAGAGCAGCTGAGGAGCTATTCAATCCAATCTTCCATTATAACGAGTTAACAAAAACTCTAGAAAGAGAACAAAATCTGCCCACGCAAACAGCAGGAGACTTGAGACTGGCGCTCAATGCTTCTTGCATCAAGCCTTTTATCTTCTCCACTGTGTAGATGGCAGAGTTGGAATGTCCAGATAACATTAGAGAGCCCATCACGTGGCAACTTCTATCTTTGTGAACGGCATGCAGAGTAACTTTTATTTTCCCTGTTGTACACAGGTCCATATCTTTTGTTTACTCTTGTGTCTTTCTTCACAGTGAAGCATGCAGACTTACACTGCATAATCACTACATCTTTAACGAACTAAATTAAATTTCTATGATTTAACAATGGATTTACTCAATTTTTTTTTCTTAACAAAACATTCCACACTATACTTGAATTGACAGATCAGAGAGGTTACTGTAGCTCCCCAAGTGAACAAATGTGGCTATAGCTAATGTGTGTGTGGAAGCTCTACTGATCTTTACTCCAAACTTCAAGGTATGGAGCCTGCCTCAGATCTCCACCTCTGTTAGTGTAACTGGCATAACCATTAAAATACAGATCAACTAGAACAAAGATTCTTTGGCAGAGACATGTAATTTCCCAGTACTTGTCATCTGTTTACAAGGCAGGAGTGAGCCTTTTTGTAATTAACACTGGAACTGCCTTACTGAGCCACACAAGTCTCTGGAACTGGCATAGCAGTCTCAGAGAAGCAGTAAGGAAACACCAGACAAAAATTCCTTGCTTGCTGAGAGCTTTTGCTTGAAACTACTATTCTCTTTCAAATCTTCTCTGGATTTGCTGAAATCTGAAGGAATGAGAAGTAACACCCAAATCCCTGGCCAGTTTCACTATCCACCTATATAAATCTCTAATCTCCCCAAAGCCCAAGATCAAACTACTCCAAGGAAATGGACTAAAACCCAGCAGTACATTAGGAAGACTGCTTAGATGTCATTTGTTTCTCAGCACTGTAATGTTGGTAATCTACAGGCACCATGTCAGGAGAGCAGAACACTAGAAGACAGGATGTTCCAAATGATCTTAAAACACTCAGACATCTTGGGCTCAAGAATTGTCAGTATTGTTTATTTATTTAAGACACACTTCTCTCTCTCCCCACCTTCTTCCCTCTCTCTCCCTCCCCTTGGGGTCTTGCTATGTAGTTTAGGCTGACCTTCAACTCACTACGCAGCCCAGGCTGGCCTGGAGCTCCCGGTGACCCCTCCACGATAGCCTTCCAAGTGCTGGGATTATGGGTGTGCATCACCACAGCTAGCAGGTATACTGTTTAATCTATTATTGCAGTTGATACTGTGCCAGCAAAAAAGTGGTATCTATCAACAAAAGGTGTAAATACAAGCTAGCTAAGGGCAGCAGTTTCACAGTTTTTATATGAACAGAAAATGATTTGCTACTCAGCTCTATCTGTTACTCTTATGCCAATACAAGAATGAAAGACCTAACTTTGTCTCATTTGATTATTCTGATGACAAAAACCCTGGACTCTTACTATCCTGAAACAAGAGTACAGAAAGCCTTTCTAGCTCTTCTTTCTACATGTTAAGCACAGAGATTTATTTTTTCTGTCCTGGCCTCTGTCCAAGAGGACAAAATAATTCTTTTTTCTTTTCTGATTCAGGGTCTTGCTTTGTAGGTCATGCTCGTCCTGAACTCAGCCTCGAACTCAGCAATCCTACTGCCTCTGCCTCTCAAGTGCTGGGATTATAGGTGTGAGCCACCAGGCCCGGCATTGTGGTATATGGTATTGATTGCTGGGGAGTGTGAATCTCCACATCTGGCACTGTTGTATGTGGTTACCAGGGATCAAACCTGGGCCCTTGTACTTGCAAGGCAGGCACTGGAACCACTGAGCTAAATCTCCGGCCTGATGTGTTATTTATTAATCTGCCTGGATCAGGCCTTTTAAAGAGGGTCGAAGTTTGATAAATGTTAAGAAGAGGTCCTTTTTCATTCTACGTTGGTGTACATAAGGCATCTGCAATGCCTGGTTCACAAATACAATACAGACAGAAATACTGCTTCAAAGTGCAAAAAGAAAGGATGTGCATTGTCAGGAATGTAAGTTTAAGGTACACTACTCCAGTACTTTCTGTATTTCTTTCTGAGGGATGTTGTATGACAGACCATTATCATACCAGTTCTTTTTTTTTTTTTGGAGACAGGGTCTCGCTTTGTAGTTCAGGCTGGCCCTGAGCTCAGCTTCAAACTCACATCACAGTAATCCTCCTGTCTCTGCCTCCCAAGTGCTGGGATTACAGGCGTGAGCTACCATGCTTGGTACTGTGGTTACGTGGTACTGATTGCTGCTGGGCATGAGTCTCCACACCCAGTATTGTTAACTGGTTACCAGGGATTGAATCCGGGCCCTTGAGCTTGCAAAACAGGCACTGGAACCACTGAGCCAAATCCCCAGACCCCATCATACCAGTTCTTAAGGCAACAAAGTGCCAATGAGCTGTTTTTCTCTTTGCATGCATGTGCTCAAATTAAAAATACATAAGACACATTCCAACCTCAAGTTGAAAGTTCAGATTGCTGTGTTTGCCCCTAACCAAAGTAAATGAATGCATTAATATCAAATGGCTGAATGGTTATCATTATACTTGCCTATTTGGATAGGAAGAAAAGGAACTTAATAATTATTTTCAATGGCAACATGATAAACTACTTAATGGACTATAAAAATAAATGAAGTAGCAATAAATGCTACCACATGGATGAACCATGAAAACGTGTGAAAAAGCCAGTCACAAAGGACCACATATATGCTTCCATTTATACAAAAGGTCCAGAGTAGGGAAATCTGTACAGAAAGTAGATTTAAGAGCTGCCAGAACAGAGGACAAATGGAGGGCCCAGGGAGCTGACAAATAATGGCAGCCAAGAACTGCAGGATTTTTTTTTGAAGTACCTGGAAGGACTTAGTGGGCCTCCATGCTGGGAGATGGAGCCAATTTTTTAGACAGTGCTTCTGAATTTGTGGTGGTGCACAATTCTGTGAATATACTGTATTAAAAGCCAAATAAATGTAGACTTTTAAAATGTTTCCCAGATTCACAAGTGCACCTTAGAATGGACTGTCGTGTGACTGATCTAAAGGAAGGTTCCTGGCACACTAATGTACAGTAATGATACTCAAAGACAGAACTGGGGTGTGATTGTGATTGAATATAAAATGTACCTATAAAGAATTCAATTTT
>PVIR01028536.1:0-21871 GCA_004026965.1 Petromus typicus | reverse complement strand
GGCGTGGTGGCTCACGCCTGTAATCCCAGCACTCGGGAGGCAGAGGCAGGAGGATTGTGATGTGAGTTTGAGGCTGAGCTGAGGGCCAGCCTGAACCACAAAGCGAGACCCTGTCTCCAAAAACCTAAAAAAAAAAAAAAAAAAAGAATGAGGCTGGAAAGAAGACATATTTACTTCCAGGTCTTCATAAGGTGCTTGCCCATGCCAGTGGAGACATTTGAGTGGGTTTCATGGCACAAGAGGAGAATTCAGTGAAGATATTGAGCCAGAAACTTTATTGCATTATTTATTCTTGAGAGCCAAGGAGGCAGTTTAGAAATGGCATGTGAGATAACTCCATTGGGCTTTGGTTGGAGAGGTTGACTCATGGTGTCACCATACTCCAGAGGGGAAATATTATGGAAATATTTTTGAGAGAGTTTGGTATGGAAGGTTATGGCAGTATAAACTCAGGAATGGTTTATACAGGAAAAACCTGCTTCTGTTGGTTTGCTTATCCCTTGGAAGAAGAATGACCACCTGTGGAAAGGGATTCTCTCCCAGGCCAGCAGTTTCTGTGACTTCTGAACATCAGAAAATACAAAAAGTAAAAAGTGTTCTCCCATTCTCCACTCCTATATGTTTCATTATATATTCAAGGATATTCAAGGATATCACCAATTTCTTAGCTGAATTTTATATGTAGCTTGAAAGCTCCCTGAGGGCAGGCACTCTTTGGCAGAAATAGCTCTGTTATTTTCATAATAGGGAGAGATAACCCAAGTTATAGATGACTAAAGATTGTATTTGATCATCTTTTCAGATTGCAGCATTGTCCCTTGGATCACAAATATTTCTTGCCTTAAGGCAATAGAATCAACTGTCCATTTATCATCTGCTGAGGTAAACAGGTCCTACATTACAGAACCCTTGTACTCAAAGTATTCTGAGGTTTCTGCCACCCAGAACCGCATCCTGTTCCTTTACCACAACTAAGGGACAAATCTATTTTCCTATGAAATCCTCTCATCTACCCACATCCCAGGGAAGAACACAGTTTGTTAGTAGTTATTGGATTGTGAGCAGTGCGATCTACATCTGCCTTCTAGGATGGTGGTAGTTTTGGAACTGACTCCATAATTCTGTTCATAGTAGTAAGTGGCAAAATAAAAATGCCATATCAAAGATAGTTTAGTATTATAGTACATTTCAGTGATCAACATTAAAGAATGTATTTTTAAAAAAATAGTTTAAGTGGAAAATCTCAAACACTCAGTAGAGACACCAGGGACACAGTCATCTCTCTAGTATTAGTAGGCATAAATATCCTTTCCTAATGGAAGTCTCATTTTTGCTCCTAGGAGGTGATTGCTGCCAGCACCACCAATCAATACCCATCCTACGTCAGAGGGTCTCTGGCCCTGGTGGGCAGGGCCCCTCAGGACCACCACCCCTTGAACATCTCATTTGTGGAGTTCTTGTGAGGGTGCAGTTTTTGTCATCAACATTTTAAGGTGAGTGAGATATTTGGCTTTCCTTTTCTCCTGTTTTCTCACAGCCCAAGTCTAGGAAACCTGAAGTGTTCTACCAATGTAGATGTTAGAGAAAGGATGAGAAATTTGCAGGCCCAGCCTCGAACCAGAATGGGGCATGGAAGGAAGACATTTAGCTACTTCTGAGAAGAGGTTTCCTATGACAAAACCAAGAAGAAACATCTGGTATAATTTATATGGTAAAAGACAAGAATGGAGAGGCTGAGTGAGAACGGTTATTTGGCTTTTGGAAAAAACAGCAAGTCAGAGCAGAGTCAGCAGGTCACAAATGGTAAATTGGCATAATCTCACAGACATTATTTGTTGAGAAGGTTACTAGATGGTAGCACTAGGTTCCAGATGGTTTAGAGGAGGGGAGATATTAGTGAACTATCTTGGATTGTGAGAGCATTAGGTAAGGAAGGTATTAGGAAGTAATTTTTTTTTTTTTGAGACAGGGCCTTGCTTTGTAGTTCAAGTTGGCCCTGAGCTCACAGCAGTGGAACTCACAGCAGTCCTCCTGCCTCTACCACCCAAGTGCTGGGATTAGAGGCGTAAGCAACCATGCCCCGCACTGTAGTATGTGGCACTGATTGCCGTGAGTGTGAGTCTCCACGCCCAGCATTGTTGTATGTGGTTACCGGGGATTGAACCTGGGTCCTTGCGCTTGCAAGACAGGCACCAGAACGACTGAGCTAAATCCCTAGCCCAAGGAAGGTATTAGGGGTATAGACTCAGGAAAAGTTTGTTTGTATAGGAAGGATATGCTAAACGTAGGATTTTTGGTGCTTGGAAGAACTGGCTAGCGCTGGGAAGGGTGTATCTTCCAAGGCAGTAAGGTTTTTTTGGCCTCCAAATACCATAAAATACAGAAAGTAATAGACATTCTCCCATCCTCCACCTTTCCACTTTCTCCTACCTTCTCTTTTTTCACGATGTCACAAATTGGTTACCTGCTTCCTAAAAGTGGCTTGGAAGTCACTGAGGGCAGGCCACCTTCGGCACAAATGCCTTTGTTTCCTTGATGGGCAGAGACAACCCTAGGAAGCATGACTGTTTCTAGCAAAAGCTATTACAGAAACATAACCATTGGGTCATTTTTATAGTTCAGAGTATCCTTCCCTATATCAACCATAGTTCTTGCCTAAAGCCAGCAGAATCAGCTGTCGTCATCATTAGCTTTCCATTTTTCAGCCAGAGGTTGACTAGATTCACATTGTTCAACACCATTCCCACAGAACACTGGGAGCTCTAGCCATCCAAATCTTTACCATCCAAACTCCTTACCATAAGTCAGAGCCCAGCTCATCTGCCTAGATAATCCTTCCAGGCCTATGAAAGATGTGTGTTCTAAAGATACTAATTGTTGGATTTTGCGCAATGTATTCCCCTCTAGCGTATAAAATGGAAGCCCTAGCCAGAGATTTAACTCAGTGGTTCTGGTGTCTGCCTGGCAAACACAAGGTCCTGAATTTGATCCCTCGTAACCACATACCACAATACCAGGCACGGTGACTTACACCTATAATCCCAGCACTCAGGAGGCAGAGGCAGGAGGATTGCTGAGTTTGAGGCTAGTCTGAGGTATATAGCTAGTTCAGGCCAGCCTGAACTGCAAAAGTGAGACCCCGCCTGAAATAAATAAATAAATAAATAAAATGGAAGTCCTAATGGCATGACTCCACAGTCCTGTGGAGAATAGTAAATTACATGTCTAAAACATTGAGGAGAGAAGCCTGGGACATAGTCATTGATCACATGTTGCCTGGCATAAATGACAGTCCTTCATTTTTGCTCCTAGAAAGCTGATTCCTACCAGAACCACTGACCATCCTAGGTCAGAGGGTCTCTGGCTCTGGTGGGCAGGGCCCCTCAGGGCTGCCACCCTTCTACCACCCCTTGAGTCTCCTTGTTTGTGGAAGGTACAGTTTTTTTGTCATCAACTCCTTAAAGTGAGTGAGACACTAGGCTTAACGTTTCTCCTGTTTTCTGACAACCACAGACCATGAAACCTGCAGTGTTCTCACAGGGTCCATGTAGGAGATGGGATGAGAAAAAGTTTGCAGGCATAGGAGGGGCAAGAGTGAGGCTTGGAAGAAAGGCATTTATTTACTTCCAGGTTTCAAAGAGGAAGTTGCTCTGCCAGGCAGAACTGAGAGGAGGTGTAACTGAATGGGGGAGAATCTAGGTAGATGGAAGTGAAAATGTTTCAGAAGAAAGAAATTACAGATAGCTTACTGTTGGATTGGGTCCTCTTTATAGATCGGAGTACCCTCCACTAGTCCAAGCATAGTTTTCACCAGAAGATAGCAGAACCAACTGACCTTCTCATTGACAACTTTCCATTTCTCATCTACTGAGGTGAGCTGGATGCATGTTCTCCCTCCCATAGCAGCTGGTGCTCCTGACACCCGCACTGTGTGCATCTTACTCCATTACATCACAGAAGGCCAAGTCTATTTGCCTAGAAAATCCTTCCATTCATCCTCAAAGTGGTTTTGAGTTTTTTCTTTTTGTTTTTTGTTTAGTTTTTTGAGACAAAAACTAAGTTTGGGCTGTAATTTTTGAGATAAAAACTGTAATTCAGGCTGGCCCTGAACTATGTAGCTCAGGCTAGCCTCAGACTCAAGGCAATCCTTTTGCCTCTGCCTCCTGAGTGCTGGGATTATAGGTATGAGCCACAACACCTGGCTCATACACAAAGTTTTGATGTACTTCAACTTCAGCCTGTAGAATACAAGTAATATTGGCATCTGTTTCATAGTCCCGTGGATACTAGTAAATTGCACATCTAAAATTTTGAGAAATGATGTCTGGGAAACAGTCATCTCACAAGTGTTAGCTGGCATATATATCCTTCCCTAATAACAGTCCTTCATCTTTGCTCCTAGGAGTTTTTGTTGCAACCACATCCGATTGATTCAGTGGGATCTGAAGACCTTTGACCTGGTGGAAAAGCCCCTTAGTAGCCTGCTCCCTTGAATCTCCATACTTTTATGAGCTTTTGAGGTGCAGTTTCTGACACCAAAGGTAAGTGAGACACTTGGCTTACTGTCCCTAGTTTTCTCACAGCCCAAGTTTATGAAACCTACTGAGTGTAGTTGTAATGATAGAATGATAAAGAGTGTAGTTGTAGGGATAGTATGATAAAGTTTGTGTTCAAAGATGGGAAAACAATGAGTGTTTGGAGCAAGACATTTATGTAACACCAGGTCTCAAGCGGAAGGTTGATCATGCCGGGTAGATCATGCTAAGGCATCTGGTTTGAGTCACATGGCAGAAGATGAGGATGTGGGGGAACCTGAATGAGAGTTTTACTGGGTTTTCGAGGGAAAAGCAAGCCAGAAGAGAGTAAGGAGCTAACAATGCCAGACTACAGTAATTTCACAGAACTTTGGTTGTTGAGATGTCTCTACATGTTTGCATCTGAGCAAGGGAAATATTAGAGAACTATCTAGATAAGTAAGTGGCTCAGATCAGGCCCCCGAGTTGGTTGGTTTTTATAGGAAATTCATGTGTTTGGAATAGCCCTTTGCTCTCCAGAAAAATCAGCTATCGATAGGAGAGGGAATTTCTCCCAGGCCAACAGATGGCTTGAGAAATCTAAACAACACAAAATACAGAACATAAAAACAGCTTTGGGGCCGGGGATTTACCTCAGTGGTTCTAGTACCTGCCTTGCAAGTGCAAGGACCCTAATTCAATCACCAGTAACCACATATAACAGTGCTGGGCAAGGAGGCTCATGCCTGTAATCCCAGCACTCAAGAGACAGAGGCAGGAGGATTGTTGAGTTCGAGGCTGAGTTCAGGACCAGCCTGAATATCAAGTGAGACCTTGTCTCAAAGAATTAAAAACAAACAAACAAAAAACCCACCTTTGATGGATGCAGGTCAGTAGATGCCTTACCTGATTCTTCCTTGACCTTCACATGGACTTGTCCCTGTGGTCACAGGCCCAAGTATCCTTTTTGTTTAGAGATAACTATCATTGGATTAGAACTATCTCTAAAGACTTAAACTTGGTTACCTCTGTAAGGTCCCTGTGTCCAAATAAAGTCACATTCTCTGATGTGATCCTGAGTGTTAGGACACACTCTCCTCCTGTTACACATTTTAGACCACAATATTCTCTCTCCTCCTCCTGATCATTTTTGCTTCCTTCCTTTGCAACTATGATTAAGATTATTTTCATAGTTTTTATAAATACTAGTAGCATGTGGCTATTCATTTATTTTCAGCACTAGGGAACCCAGTGTGTTTGCATTGACCTGCATCCCTACCCATTTATACAGTGAGATGTCATATTGTTATTAATTTGCACAGGGTGGGCTCAAAGTTTTGATCCTAATATCTCAGCCTCCCTGGGTTTTTTATTGTGTGATATTTTAACTATTTTTACTTTTTAGGTTTTTTGAGACAGGGTCTCGCTTTGTGGTTCAGGCTGGCCCTGAGTTCAGCCTCACACTCACATCACAGCAATCCTCCTGCCTCTGCCTCCCGAGTGCTGGGATTACAGGCGTGAGCCACCATGCCTGGCACTGTGGTATGTGGTACTGATTGCTGCTGGGTGTGTGTCTCCACACCCAGTACTGAATGTGATTACCGAGGATCGAACCCAGGTCCTTGCACTTGCAAGACAGGTGCCGGAACCACTGAGCTAACTCCCCGGCCCCATTTTAACTATTTTTAAATGTACAGTTCAGTGGCATTAAGTATATTTACATTAGATCATTTTTAATGTCCTTTAAACAACTCTAAAAAAAGATTTCTTCTTTTTTTCTTTTCTGTCTTTTCTTTCCCTTCTTTGTGGTAAAATACAATAGGTGCTATCATATATTTTGTGGCTAATCTGGTTTGTTGTTTCTATATTTTTCTTGGGTTCAGAGTGATTATGAGTAAAATCCACAAGAAGTGAAGGGTCTGGTTCAGTGGTTGGCTAAGAGATTCTAAACACTTCTCCCTTCTGTTGAGGTTGTAGATCGTAAATGGATGGAATGGGTAGTGGTAGAATTAAGGTAGGCCTCAACTAAACCTGCATTAATTCATTGTCACCCTTCTTGATCCATCCAGTGTTTGCAGCAGCCTCACTGGTGATTAAATGGGAAAATGGTGGAAATCCCCAGCCTTGCATCCTGTACAGCTCTCAGTGTGGCACTGCTCTCTGCCCTTCACCCAAGCGTTGCTCTCTGGTAGAGAGCTGTTCAAGGGCTTTCACTGGCCTTCCCCTGTTTGAATAGCTGTTGTTCTCTGAATGTAGGGATCAGTGTGTGTTTCCTGGCAACTCCTAAGTTCAACAATTTGAATACTGCATTTGGGAACCAGATAATGACCCAGTGGACTCTGTGTCATTGGACCCCTTCAAGTGTTTAGATCCCCATCTGCCTTCATTTTCACAGACACTAACCAAAACCCTAGCGATACCAGAGTACTCCCCTTTTCCTACTGTCTGGTTACTGAGTAAATTATGTACAGCATACTTTGGGGACAAATTTGGAGAATCGCTACAGTAAATATGTGGTATAAATCTGGCTTCTCCTTTACTGAATGGGTTTTTTGAACCTGAGAACTGACTCAGTTTGGGGAAACTTGGCAGGTGATTTTTTTTTTTTTTTTTTTTTAGGTTTTTTGAGACAGGGTCTCGCTTTTGTGGTTCAGGCTGGCCCTGAGCTCAGCCTCAAACTCACATCACAGCAATCCTCCTGCCTCTGCCTCCCGAGTGCTGGGATTATAGGAGTGAGCCACCACACCTGGCACTGTGGTATGTGGTACTGGTTGCTGCTGGGCGTGAGTCTCCACACCCAGTATGGTATGTGGTTACCGGGAACGAACCCGGGTCCTTGTGCTTGCAAGACAGGCGCTGGAACCACTGAGCTAACTCCCAGGCCCGGCAGGTGATTTTTTTCTTTCCATGTGAACAGCTGATCTTTGTCTACTACACACCCAGATTTTCTAGAGAAAGATATGCATCCTTCGTGTGCCTATGTATTATGCCTCTGTTGACTGCCTGTCTACCTTTTTTATGACCTAGTAGCCATGTCTGTGGATCCTTGAAAGTCAGATACTGCTCTCATTGATGCCCATAGCATCGCAGCAAGCATACTTGCTTTGCTTCTGCTGCGTAAGTGCTGCCATCAAGCTTCTGTCACTCCAGGAACCTATCCTCCTCCTTGTCTTGGACAGCCCAGTTCTGCAGGGTATCCCCTACTCTTAGCCTTGGCCTACAGAGGACAGCCACACCCACTTGTCCCTGTTCTTAACAGGGAGCTGGTGCTCCCTTCATTCCACCCCCAACTCTCACCCTGTGGTCATGATGAGCAGTGTCTCCCAGGTCTTGTCATGGAATATCATCTGGGAGTACTTGTTTTAGCATGTCCACTTCCCTGAGCCCACTGCTGCCGTCATCTTCCACTATCTACCAACGAAGTCATGGAGTCTCAGCTTCATAGAATGGGCACCATTTATGTTGCCCAGTGTCATGGTGCATCAGAACCACGACTTTTGACAGAGTGTTGTATCTGTAATGGGGGCCAAAGCCCATTTCTGCCAGCTTTCCTATCTACTCCCCTCCCTGCCCTGTCTTCTAGCCTTCTTGAGATCCATTCCCAGGTTCATTTGCAGTTCCTGCTGGTATATATGAGCTCAGCTCTGTAGCTGCTTCAATTAATAGTTTCATTCCTCTCCTAGCAGGCCTGATAGTTCCTGTCAGGTCATACTGGAACTTGATCCTCGTGGATGATCTGGGGCCAGGAGCAATGTGGAGGTAGAGAGAGTACACTGTCTTGCAGAGTACCTGCCTCATCTGAGCTGTGTGCATAGACTTGGGATGGTGGCCCTATTCTCTAACAAGTGGGAGTGGCTGAAGTCTCAATGATAGTAGATTTTTCATTGTTAGTCTTAGGCCTCCTCTTCCTAGCGGAGCCCTAACTTTGGTTAGGAGGCTAACTGTGACTGAGAATTCAATCTTTCCTAAAGTTTTGCTCCTTTTAAACTAAGCCCTGAGTCTGGTCCTCAGGGCTGCCTGCCCTCTGACTACAAATGACAACAGAACAGGTAGAAAGGTCTCTGACTTTCATGTTTTGCTTTATACTAATGACCAATCACCAGAAACCTGTCATTTTTCCCTTTTAAAAAATACACAAGTATGTAATTTCATAGTTCTAATTACTAGTCTCTCCCAATCTTTAAACACTAGAGAGACTGAATAAGCTCTCACACCCACATCTAGCCATAGTTCTCCTCAAGTGGGAGCATGAAACAGTTATACAGCTATTAGTATCCCAGCTATTACTTGGAATCTTATGTTTCTCGTCTCCTAAGTACCACTTGGTACCAACTGTGTGAAGTCAGGCTTCCTAGAAGGGACTGAGCCAGAATTAGGTGTTCACAATATATCATGGAAGAGAAGGTAATGAGAAGCAAAGGCAGAGAAGAATTAAGAGTACTGTCTCAGTAGGAAAGTTGGCTCCCTTCAGCTAAGAAGAGCCCTCAAGAGTAACTCACAGCAGGTGAGAGGGGATGGACCAGTCAGCCATCAGGAAAGAGCTGGGTAAGGAGTTAACAGTGCCCCACTACAGGCTCCTTGGCATCTGGAGGGGTCCTCAGAAAAGCAAATGCCTGCATCTTTGACCTCTGTTGCTCTTTGATTATATGGGAGGGCGAGGAGTCACTTGGTACATGACAGTGTTGGTACGGGAGACAGGCCGAGTGGTCTCTGTAGGCCACATAGCTTATATGAACACAGGCAAGGTGAAATTTTCTCCAGACAAAAGTTCTTCGTCTGGAGGATAACCAGGTTTCTGGGACAAATTTGTCACCTCTCTTAACCAAAGATCTTGCGTTTGAAGACAAGGATTTCATATTCTTTGTTACTTCTCCATTCCTCGCATGTTGCTAGTAAGTGATACTGAGGAAAGGATCTCTTCTGTTTGCTTGGAGGTCAGGGAGAACGTAGAGTGGGAGAAGGGCAACTTCCTCTCCAAGAGCCTGGGTGGAAATTCCAAAGGATAATTTAAAAAACTCTTTTTCCTACCTCATCTGCTTAGGTACCTTGATGAAGTTCTGGGTTTTTTTTTTGTTTTGTTTTTGTGAGACGGTCTCACTTTTTAGTTCAGGCTGGCCCTGAGCTCAGCCTCCAACTCACATCACAGCAATTCTCCTGCCTCTGCCTCCTGAGTGCTGGGATTACAGGCGTGAGCCACCATGCCCGGCACTGTGGTATGTGGTACTGATTGCTGCTGGGCGTGAGTCTCCACACCCAGTATTGTTAATGTGGTTACTGGGGATCAAAGCCCGGCCCTTGGGCTTGCAAGACAGGCACGGGAACCACTGAGCTAACTCCCCAGCCCTGATTAAGTTTTTAAGGGGATAGTGGAAAGGACAACTTGTCAATAGACTGTGAAATGTGAAATGAAATTAAAAGCCAAACTTCTAATATGACTTCAAAGAGAAGCATTTTGAAATATCACAAACCAGGTGACTGTCAAGGACCTGGCTGCAGATCGTTAGCATTCAGATTTAATCATCTGAAAGTTGTTTGGAAAAGAGAAGGAAGTTACTGAGTCTGTTCCTATGGTTGATCTCTTCTCAAAAATCTCAGGGTTGAGGGCGGGGATTTAGCTCAGTGGTTCTGGCACCTGTCTTGCAAGCACGAGGGCCTAGGATCGATCCCCGGTAACCACATTAACAATACTGGGTGTGGAAACTCACGCCCAGTCCAGCAGCAATCAGTACCACAATCAGTGCCTGGCTTGGTGGTTTACGCCTGTAATCCCAGCACTTGGGAGACAGAGGCAGGAGGATTGCTGTGATGTGAGTTGCAGGCTAAGCTCAGGGCCAGCTGAACTACAAAAAAAAAAAAAAAAAAAAAAACTCAGGTTGAAAGGATTTTGAAGGTGAAATTCTACAAACACTCTTTATCAAGGAAAAAGTTGTGATGTTAATTCTGAAAGTGGACACTGAATTCTAGAGGACTGGAATTCACTTCTCCCTCTTGTTTCTGCAAAGTGCTTCTGTTTCAAATACACAACTGATATTTTAAAAGCAGTCTATAGAGGAAGTAATGATTGGGGCCCTTACAAAAGGGCTGTGTGGAAGAGGAAGGATGGATAGGCTTCCCGTCGGCTCTGTAGGAGTGGGTGGGGCACGGTGCTGGGGTTTGTAGGAATGTCTGTTTATGGCTGGAACACAGGAAAGAAAAAAGGAAAGTCGAGCCTCTCAATGTCAGGCCTGCGAAGTTGATCCTTTGGGAGGAAAGTCTCTGCCTTGTGGTTCTGAAAGATCATCTTACCCAGAGGGTGAAAGTAGAATCAGAAAGAGGGAGAGGGAGAGAGGGAGGGAGAGACGGAGAGAGAAAGGGGGAGAGAGGGAGAGAGAGGGAAGAGGGAGAGAGGGAGAAAGGGAGGGAGGAGAAAGGGAGAGGGGAGAGAGGCTGTCGGAATGGACTTGGTAAGAATGAAGGATAACTCGGATAAGGTTAGGAATGCATCCCCTGGGCTGGGCAGGCGAATATGAGTTCGGGTAAGATGTTGGCTCGTCTAGGGAGGGAAAAATGCAGAAAAAGACACTCAGGTCAGCGCCATATCCTTAATCAAAGCAGGCAGGACCTGCAGGAGGCAGGAAGTGAAGGTATGGACGGGAGATGAGGAGGAACCAGGTTTGCTGGACCTCGAGGTTGACCCTTAAGTGATCTAGTCCTGGGGTGCAAGAGCCCGTCCACTTGCCCTCAAAGACTGCAGCCTTTGCGAAGCCAAATTTAAGACGCTTCCCTGTCTGGGACACTGCATGCAGCCCGATGGACAGCAGCGGTGTCCGTGGGCTCAAGGTCAAGGACTGCGCACCGTCCTCGCGGAGGGCGAAGCGCACGAATGGGCGGGGGGCTGCACCGAGCTTGTGCCCTTCGGGGGCTGGACTCGGACAGTCCCGGGGGCTCGCAGTGGGGACTGGAGCAGGCTTCCGCACAGTTAATTCCCTCCGGCGCCGGCGGAAGAGGCCCTGCCTTGCTCCGCCCTGCGCCGCCGCTCGCTCAGCCAATCGGTTCGCTCTTTCCGCCGCCGCCGGCGCTCTGCTGACGCGCGAAGCCGGGCCTGCGCCCGCCATCCTCAGCGACTGCCCCTCCTGCTCTCGCCGGCCCGTTAGCTGCGCGCCGCGCCTCTTTTGCGACGGCCCCTGGGCGGCGGCGGCGCGAGCAGGCGCGGCCCTGGCGCGCCCCCTGGCGGCCCGGCGGGGGCACTACGGGCGCGGCGCTGACCCGGAGGCGGCGGCGGTGGTGCCCGGATGGAGGCACGTCATTGTCCCCCGCCGGGCGGCTGGGCTGTGTGCGGCAGCGGCGGCGGCCGAGGGGGATGGAGCGAGCGCCGGGCCGGGTCAGGTAAGCGCCCGCCTCCTTCCCGCATGCCGAAGGCCAGCATGGGGCCTGCCGCGTGCCCTGCTCGTCTCGGCCTCCGCCGGCCTGGTCGCCCCTCCGCCGGAGCAGCCCCTCATCCGCCGCCCCCTCCGCAGCTGCGGGCCGCCCAGGACCCAGCCGCGCCGGAGACCAGCCCGCTAGGGTCCGGACAGGCCAGGCCGCGTAGGAGGGGGCGGCGGCCGCGGCCAGCAGGCGGGCGGGCGGGGAACCCTGGGGGCGCGAGCCGGACCCCGGTTGCCATAGACACGGCTCTCCCACCCCCGCGGCCCCCGCCTTCCCCTCGGCCCGCAGGTCCGCTCGCTGGGTAGCGGGCTGCTCCAAGGTGGCCCGGCAGGCCCTGGGGTGCCGGCCGGGGTGGGCGTGTGCTGGCCTCCGCCCGCCCGCCGCCCCCCGCGTGGTGCCACCTCCCGCCCCCAGAGTCCGGGGCCAGCCTCCCCGCCCCCACCTCCCCCTACCCTGGGCAAACTTTCCCACCCGGGCCGCCCCTACTCGGCTGCCGGCGCGGGGTCGCCCACCTGGGTTCCCGCTTGGTGTCCGAGTTGCCCATGCCGGGCGAGGCGGGCAAGGAGGGAAGGCCGGCGGGGCGGCCGACTGGCGGGCTGGCGGGCGGCGCATCCCTAAAAGCATGTGTGCCTCCCTCGCGCTCTTTATCTTTGGGGCAGGAAGAACCAATTTACCTGGAAAGGAGGCCGCGGGCGTAGGAGATCAGTTTCAGATGTTTGAAATGAAAATTTGACTGGACGGTTTTATCAGCTAGGACTTTAACCTTTAATGAATGCAGTTAATACTACTTTTGTTGAATACCTCTTTTATGTTGGGGAAGGTGTTCCTTATGGGAAAACTATATTTCAAGTAAATATACTCGTGCAACAGTGAAAGTGGTTGAAAAACTGCTTAGTTAGCGCCTCTTTCAAAAGAGCAATCCTACTGCAGTCTCATGTATGTTTTCGGAATCCAAATAATTCACTTTTTACTGTGCTATTCATTCAAAGTACATACGGTGTATAAATAATCAGGTTCACTTATTTGTTTTTACTTAGGGTCAGTTTCACTTTCTTTTCTAAATCATTGAATCGGTGCTACAGTATTTGGTTTGTAAAGGTTTAAGGCTAATCGTCTTTTGTTTATTTAACTATAATTAAAAATCTAGGCTGTGTCCTTTTAAAACTTGGGTCTCTTAAAACGGAAATAGTACAAGAACCTGGATTACATTGTTTATGAAGAACTAGAATGTAACAGTTTCTGTGTAAACGTGTTGATGTGTACTTTAGTACAAGTGGAGTGCCATCGTGTTTAAATAGTGATTCTCTTTTAAAAACGAAAAAAGAATAATGCATTCTAACATTTGCTCACCGGAAGACTTACCCGTGTGTAACGGACTAGGGGTTTTAAGGGGGTTGAGTAGAAGATTACACTTCAAGCAAAGGAAACATTTGTGAAGTTAATTTGTTTCATCTTACACGTGCATCAAACCGATTCATGTTTGTTTTTTTAAACATACTCTTGTAACTTTGTGTATCTTCAGAAAGTGTTGAGAGGAATCTTAAACTTTTCAGTGAAGCAGTGTTTAAAAGGCTTGATGTTTATTAGCAGTAGTGTTTAGAAGCTTTACTAACAGTAAAGAATATGAAACTATTTGAATCTTAACATTGGCCATAAAAAGGTCATCTCTGTGGCAGATGGCGTTTAATTTGATACTTGTTAGTTTTAGAGTAAGATTTCATTGGCTGAATATACAAATGAATGAATTTCCAAACTTGTAATGTTAATGTGATTACTGAAGAGTTGTATTTTCCTTTTTTCACTTAAGGGTTTTGTTTTCCTTTGATTGGAGCAAATAAAATGGTTTTATTTGACTATTTGTTAATCATTTTCTGGAAATACTGTTTATTTCAGGAAAATCAGGAATTTTTTGCTACTATTTTATTTTGTTGTAAATAAGACTAGATTAACATTTTTTACTACTTAATTTTGGCTTTCTTTTCCACCTTCTCTGCCCTCTTTTCTAATGCCTGTCCCCACACGTTTTCATAATACCTGAAGGTATGTGAGGAGAGTGAACTTTATTGGGGTGATAGACTCAAGCTTTCTTCCTGAATAAGAATGATGTATTTTCAGTTAAAAATTTAAATAATTTTTAAAGTTTCTTTAAGATCTAAATATTAGCATCTAACTAAAGATCTAGCTAACATTTTATTTCCTATTTCCACATTAGAATCTCAAACTTTTACGTTTGTACTTTTGGGGTGATAATGCTGCCTTAAAATTAAGAACAAAACTAATGCTTTAAAAAAAATTTTGTGTTAATGGTAATGTTTGCTGAAGTGGGAAATACTGGGTATTTTAGGGGCAGCTCAAACTTCAGTATATGTGGAGTACAGAGTTTTTAAAGGATGAAATGAGATGCTGTACACAAGTCAGTCAGCATATGCTGGTGCCAAAAGCAAATGCTAGTTACTTGTTTATAGAATTTCTGCTCATTTGTTGAACATAGATCATGATGTAAAAACATATGATGGCTTGTTTTTATGTTAGTTTTTGAACATATGATATGTTCTCTAGTATGATATCAAACTATAGTAAAGATCACCAAGTAAAGTAGCTGTAGGATAAATGAAGTGCTGCCATAGAAATCAGCACAAGGGTGCTGGAGGAGCTTTTAGGAGAGGTTTCTAACTGAATCTTAGGGGAAAGGAGTTGTCAAGGAAAGTGTCCCAGAGGAAATGAACTCTAAACCGAGTAGAAATGTTAAATGGCGAAAGGAGGAAAGATAGAGAAGGAGAGTTGCTAAAAAAGAGTAGCATGTAGCACAGTCTTGAGAAAGTAGTGCTGAAATGGGAGTTAAGTGTGGTGGGGACATAACATGGGGGAGTGCTGGCAGCCAATAGGTCAGAGTGCAAGTCTAGGGTTAGTACTTTATTTGCTGTGCCAAGATGACTGGGGACTCCTGCAGTGTTTTCTATATGGTAGTGGCATATCTGGCTGTGACTGCCTATGGCTGCCTGGAACTTGGAAACCTTACTAAAAGTACTCTATTGCGTTGGTGGTCTCACTATAGGAGGAGCTCTGGTAGCTCCTGGTCCCAGTTCAGGATGAGCTATAATTCCTTTATTTTATAGACCCTGTGTATTCTTGTCTGATGTTTCATAGTTTTATTATAAAAATTAAACAGATTAGTTTGTCCATCAGTGCAATTCCAGCAGTTTTTAATTAGTAGCTTTAAAATAGGATTTATGAATTGTAATTAAGTACTTTTGTGGCACATATTTGTGTTCAAGTTTGATGTCAAAGTCATACAAGTTTTATTTAAAAAGTTGCAGTACTGGTTGTAAATGAACCTCTTCAGAATGTGTTTGTTCCAAAGGTGAAACTTACTATAATGTATTTTATACCATGTTGGGTTTTTTATTTTCGAAAACAGAATCTTACTATATAGTCAAGCCTGGCCTTGAATTCCCTTTGTAGCTCAGGCTGGCCTCGAACTTGAGATTTTCTTGCCTCAGCTCCTTAGTGCTCATGGTCCCAGGACATGCACTATCATGCCCTGTTTGCATTTTGGACTTTAAAATGTAAAAGTTAGTTTTTCTCTTTATATAATTAGTATTTTCCCCTGAGAAATTACATGTGAACTGAAAATGTAGTTTTATTAGTAACAGTTCCTAGTTTTAAACAGAAAGATACAAGTAGGTATTTAGTAAATACAAATATATAGGATTGGAAGTTAAAGGGCTTGAAGATGAACTGAAATACACCTTTTTTTTTTTTTTTTGAGACAGGGTCTGGCTTTGTAATTTAGGCTGGCCCTGAGTTTATCCTTAAACTCACCTCACAGCAATCCTCCTGCCTCTGCCTCCCGAGTGCTGGGATTATGGGCGTGGCACCATGGTATGTGGTACTGATTGCTGCTGGGCTTGAGTGCAAGTATAGGGTTAGTACTTTGCTGTGCCACGCCCAGCATTGTAAGTGGTTACCAGGATCGAATCCGAGGCACTAAAATACTTCACTGAAAATTTTGATATTTTTGGATTAGCATGATTCTAAATGTCTCAAGAAAATTATTAAAAAGTAGTAGAGGGGGCTGGGGAGTTGGCTCAGTGGTTCCAGCGCCTGTCTTGCAAGACCAAGGGCCTGGGTTCAATTCCCCGGCAACCACATACAATACTGGGTGTGGAGACTCACATCCAGCAGCAATCAGCACCACTTACTACAGTGCCGGGTGTGCTGGCTCACGCCTGTAATCCCAGCACTCGGGAGGCAGAGGCAGGAGGATTGCTGTGATATGAGTTGGAGGCTGAGCTCAGGGTCAGCCTGAACTACAAAGTGAGACCCTGTCTCAAAAAAAAAGTAGTAGAGGGCTGAGGATGTAGTTCAGTGATAGAGTGTATGGCCAGCATGGGTGAGATGCTAGGTTTAATCCCTAGTGCTGCATAAAAAAGAGAGAGAAAAGAAAATACTGTTCTTTTTATATTTAGATAATTTGTTTGAAAATAATTTAAAATGAATATAAAACATTGCAAAATCTAATGACACAGTGAGTGGATTACTTTTCCCACTTTATGAAACATATGCTTTTGACTTTTGCAGAGTTGAACAATGACCATCGTTGACAAAGTTGAGTCTTCAGACCTCTCAGCCTGTCAGAATCGTCCTGGCAGCTCTGAGGCGGTCTCACCTGGAGACATGGATGCAAGCTCTGCCAGCTGGGGTGCTGTGTCTGCTCTGAGTGATGTTTCTGGTCACACACTGTCTTTAGGACCAGTGCCTGGTGCTGTCTATTCAAATCCAACTGGACCTGATAAATCAGAGCCCTCACCACAAAAGGATCAAGGTACTATTTTTTTTTTTTAATTGCTGCTAGAAACTCCTGTATGAGCGCTATCAGTGGGCTGGCTAGTAGTTTCAGAGAGGGTTTCATTTTGTAAGAGATATTGCCATGTGGGTGACCAACATTATTCAATGGAAATTATTTTCCTTGAATAAGTATCCATTGATTAACATATGTATCACAATGGGGTATTATTTTTAGTTATTAAAATATAAATAGTTTCTTTTATTTCTAATTTTTTGAAGGATAAACTGTCTTGGAGAGAATGGAGGTGAGCAAGCATTATATTTTCAGTTAACCAGTAGTCATTATCGTTTCCTAGGTAGATAAAATACTGTCTTTAGATAAGAACAGATAACATAAATATTAAATTTGCCAAAATTCATCCAGATAAATGATACATTCACACTTTCAATTGCTACTTTTAAGACTTGAATTTAAAATCTTTAAGATTTGAAATGTAAAGAAAAGCACTACTGGAGTCCTTATTGGGATTTTGTCCAGTTTAGAATAATTTGATCCTTGTATTGTTTAAGTCCTCTTAGTAAGTTTGATACTATGTTATGAAAGTGAGTGGTAGGGTTTGTAAATGGTGCTTTGAGTGTGTGGCAGAAAAAACATAAACAACTTAAACAACTTAATTGAATATTATACATAGAGGTTTAAGTCCTTCAATTTCACTAGCAAGGTTTCACACAGGCCCTCTTTCCACAAGGCTCCAGTGCCTATCATATTGCTGGGCTCCCCTTTAGCTCAGTCTACCTCTGCCTATTTGGGGGACCCTTGCATATTCTCTAGCAACTCATTTTCTCTTTCCCAATTTTGTTCTGTATTCCTCATCAAGCCAAAACCTACTTAAATAATCATTAATAACTCTTCGGAGAGCATCTATAGTTCGTCTTTACCTTTCATAGCACCAAGACACTAGCCATTCTTCAAAAGATTAGTTTTGCTTTTGGTGATTTTGAACTTTGCTGGTAGCTTCTTCAACATCACTGGCATTCTTTAACATAGTTATTAGTAATCTGTTTAAAAGTCTTATCAATAGATAAATATCTTCTAAAAACAATGTATGTAGTACACTTACAATTAACAGCCTAGTGGAAAGCCTGTTTTCTTTATGGTAAATGGGGATGACATCAGTACTAAGCATCAGAGCTGAAACTATGACACCCAGGGAAGGCTCAGCTGATGTGATGGTAAGCGTGGAAGTGGTATTGACTACAGGCGTCCAAAGCAAATGTTCAGGGGATTATCGTATATCCTCTTGATTGTAAGTAGCTATAAAAAAGTAATTAATGAACTCTCATGAAGTCATCAGCCAGTTTTGCCATTTATTACTTATGGCCAGGTTATCCACTCACTGTATCCCTAGTATTTTTTTTTTTTTTTTTTTTTTTTTTAGGTTTTTTGAGACAGGGTCTTGCTTTGTGGTTCAGGCTGGCCCTAAGCTCAGCCTCAAACTCACATCACAGCAATCCTCCTGCCTCTGCCTCCCGAGTGCTGGGATTACAGGCGTGAGCCACCATGCCCGGCACTGTGGTATGTGGTACTGGCTGCTGCTGGGTGTGAATCTTCACACTCAGTATTGTGTGTGGTTACCGGGGAATCGAACCCGGGTCCTTGAGCTTGCAAGACAGGCGCTGGAACCACTGAGCTAAATCCCCGGCCCTATCCCTAGTATTTTAAAGCAAGTCGAATATTTCATATATCATTTTTGAATAATTTTGTATTTGTATAGAATTCTTTTTAAAAGGTAAAAATATCTGTTAAAGGGCTGCGGATTTAGCTCAGTGGTTCTGGCGCCTGCCTTGCAAGCGCAAGGTCCCTAGTTGGATCCATGGTAACCACATAAAACAATGCTGGGCACAGTGACTCACACCTAATCCTAGCACTTGGGAGGCAGGGAAAGGAGGATTGCTGTGAGTGCAAGGCTTGCCTGGGGTACATAGTGAGCTCAGAGCCAGGCTGAACTACACAGTGAGACCCAGTCTCAAAAAAGAAAAAAAAAAGTGTTAAAAATCTAGTTGCTATTCAGGTATCTCTGGTTGTCATGCAGTTTTTTTCTTCAGTACTAAAGTACCAGGAATCTTTTTTTTTTTTTCAGACAGGATCTGACCTAAAACTTGGAATCTTTCTGCCTCAGCCTCTTGAATATCTGTGACTATAGGCATGCACTATCATGTCTGACTCATAATTTGTTTTCAGTAGTTAGTCATTGAAAGCAGCCTCCAAATCGAGTCTGCACTTTGTGCCCATGAAAATATCTATGAAATTTTTCTAATTTGTAAACTTCCCCATTTTTTGTATTTGTAGTTTATTTATTGAAGAAGCTAAGTTATTTAGTTTCTCATGTTCTAGGTTCTGTCTTTTAAAATGTGTATTTCTGGCAGTAATAATGAGGTTTAGAATTTTGATCAAGTATTGCTATTTAGCTTTAGAAGCATGCCAAATTTTGTTTTTAAATCTTTACTGTTTATTTTTCTAGCCCTAGGTGATGGCATTGCTCCGCCACAGAAAATTCTTTTTCCATCAGAGAAGATTTGTCTTAAGTGGCAGCAAACTCATAGAGTTGGCGCTGGGCTTCAGAATTTGGGCAATACCTGTTTTGCCAATGCAGCACTGCAGTGTCTGACATACACACCACCTCTCGCCAATTACATGTTATCCCATGAACACTCCAAGACATGTAAGTGTTCTGTGCTGTGGTGTGTTTGTGGACTGTGGTATGCTAACCTATTCATTTTTTCCCTCTGAATGGAAAGAGTTGAGTCAAGTTATGTTATCATTAAGAAGGTGGTTTATTTCTTTAGAATCCAGAATTTGTACTTAGCTTGTAAAAGAAGCATATTACATCTAAATTGACTCATGAATGGGTATTTAAAAGGAAATCTGTTTTATCATAATTTAGTATTTCTAACTCCTTCTTGGTTTTCTAAACCTGTAAAATGTTTTTGTTTTCATTTTTTGTTGTGCTGGAAATTGAACCTAGGATGTTATACATGCCAGGTGAATGCTCTGTCAGTGAGCTACACGCCCAGTTCTTATACTTGTTAAAAATGTGACATAATGTCTTGGGACAATAGGGTTAAAAACCTGTCCCTCTGGCATTCATTGCAAGGCCTGATGCATTTTCAGGCTTATAAGCCTAAGAGGAGAGGAACTGTCACCACTGTCCCTAGCCTTGTGATCAGGACTTTCCTTTTAGCATTTAAGAGCTCCATCTTCAACTTATAGGAGGGAAAATCAGTTAAAATGTGTGAAGATGTCTTTAAATAGAAGCCAGATCCACTTTGAACTTCTTGCTTGTCCTGAATGTGATCTTTTATAAATGAAGTATTCCTGTTTCTTTGCTCTGAATTAATGCTCGATATGTGTGTTAACTCTGGTACTGTCAGTGATTTGGATAAAACAAATGACAAAATCTCCTTGGTTTTTTCTTCAATAATTCTTTACTAAGTGGAGAATTTAAACTGATTGTTTTACAACTTTTTCCATCCAAAGAATAAAGTAATACTGGCAAAGTATTTGGTAAGTACAGAAGAACTTAAACCAAAGAAAAATCACCTAGAAATCTCATCACCTAGAGCTATTTGCCATGCCAAGAGGTTTTGAATTATAGAGTGAACATTGTGTTTGTCCTTGATTTCGTCCATAATCCATTCCCCCCAGACAGCTTTCCTGTCACTTATGTGCTTACTAAAAGGGTGTGGCTGAAAACTGGCACTTGAATGCTAAAAGAAAGTGTGTACATGTCTTCTATATGTTTTGTCTTGTTTTGCTACTTGTTTTTCTTCCTCCTCTTCCTCCTCCTGGTTTGTTTACTTTTGATGTCTTTGCAGTCCTTGCTGGAAAACATTTGATTTTAGCATCATGTTGATCTTACACACTGTGACCTTGCTAAAGTCATTTTATTAGCTCAAGGTGCTTTTGTTTTTGTTGTTTGCTATTTGGATAGATTCCTTGAAATTTTCTACATGCACTGTCATGTCATGTCATGTCATGTGCCAGTCAGGACAGTTTTACTGATACTTTACTAGCTTGTTGGCTATATTTGTTTATTTTCTTATTTTATTTCATTTCCCTAGCTGGAAATAAAGCACTCTACTGAGTAAGAGTGGTAAGAAAAGACATCCTTGCTTCTTTTCTGATGTTAGGGGAAAACACACAATTTGTTGTCTGTAGTCCTGTTTTTCTGATTCTTTTTTTTTCTATTTTGAATGTATATTGATTTTCATTTTGAATGTATATTGATTTTTGTCAAATGATTTGTGCATCAAATTAATATGATCATGTGATATTTCTTTGTTAGCTTGTTAATATGGTGAATTACACTGGTTGATTTTTTTGTTTTGTTCTTTTTGGGACTTGATGCTTACCAGGCAGGCACTGTGCCACTGAGCTAAATCCCCAACCCACGTTGGTTTTTTGGTCTCTGCATATCTGGAATAAACTCTGGCCATAGTGTGTAATGCTCCTGATAAATTGCTCAATTTTATTTGCTAAAAGATCAGAAAGAGTTTTTATATCTGTACTTGAGATTTTTCTTTTGCTTTTGCATTGTCTAGTTTTGGTGTCAAGGTGAAATTAGCTATGTAATTTTGTAGCTAGTTGGAATATACTCGCTGCTTTTTTCCCTTCTTTTTGTTTTGAAGAAATTTTATAGAACTTTTAGTTGATTCTGAAATGTTTAGAGTTCTCCAGTGCAACTATCTGGAGTTGGAGATTTCTTTTTGGGGAGTTTTAAAATCATGAAGTGAATTCCATTAGTAAGTATAGTACTAGTGAAAATACTTATTTTATATTGGATGAGTTGTGGTAGTTTGCTTTTTTGAGAAATTGTTCCATTTCTTCTAAATGTACACATGTAAACTATCCATAGTATTATTCTTTCAATGTTTTTAGGGGTTATATTAATAAATCCCTAGTTTCATTCCTCATATTAGTAATTGTTAAAAATTTCCCTTTCATTTCTACTTAAATGGACATACCTTGAGGATATCCTCATAAGTGAAATAAATAGGTCACAGATAGATACATATCGCATCTTTTCTCTGGTATGAGAAAATGAAGATGTAAATGAGTCCTAGCATTGTATGTTATATATTGTGAAATAGAAAATGCTCAATGT
>PVIR01028535.1:0-21900 GCA_004026965.1 Petromus typicus | reverse complement strand
ACAGGTAGAAATGGTTCCAGGTATGCTTGGCTCCAGGGACAAGAATGACTTCTTTAGGATGTTGTCTTCCTCTTTCAAAGAGAGAATACAATATGGTGGATAGCAAATCACTTAATAATCACGGCCTGCTGTGGGAAGCCTCTTCTGATAAGGTCTATATCAGACACAGTCCTTCCGTTTGCCTGTGTACCTGTGTATCTGATGCTCATTCCCGTCCTTTTTTTTCTCATGAAGTGGGCAGGATTTGCTATTTCTGCCCGGAACTCACAAGACTTGCCTCTGACAGATTCAGAGTGAGGCAAGAAGGGCACCTCCTTCAAGTATGAGGGGGCCTCGGGTGAGAACCAGGCGCATTGAGTGGATTTCATGGCCTCTCGCAGGGCTCCACCCAGTGTTCCCCAAACTGTCTTTCAGCAGGAAGCTCTGGCTCATGGAGGACGACATTCAGGGACAAAGAAAGTCCATCTCTCTCATCCCCATGGCACTCGGTGTGGAGAACGCAGGGGCTGAGTTCTTGGAAAGCCTGGTCTGTAACCTTCCCCAACTCAGCCTCCTCGGCCTCCCTCCTCCTTGAGCCCAGTCACAGGGGAGGCTGCTTTGTCTACCTCCTCCCACCCTACTGTGATTAGGAGATCTTGTGTGTTGGCCCCTGGCACAGACAGCCCTTCACGCCGCCCTGCTCTGTGCCTGGATACCCTGAAAGGTCAATGAAGGTTGCACTGAGAAGCCAGATGATGTAAAGGCTGAATCTAAGAAGAAATTCAGCCTTCAAGGAGCTTCCAGTCCTGCCCTGTCCAGTCTGGGGAGCAGGTTGAGAATCACAACCCAAACTCTGGACCCTCACGTGATGTCCTGCACCCTCCCAACCTCTCTGACATGGCCCTTCTCCTTCCGGGTGCCACACAGCTCCTTCAGGACAGGTTCTACGAGGTCGCCTGCAAGAATATCCCCACCTCCAAAACAACTCCATGAGCAGTGGGTGGATGGTGACCTGGACCTGGGCCATTCTCAGAGACTCCCTCGTGGCCCCTACGGGCCTCAGGGAAGTCACACGTGTCCCTCCCTCAGACCATAAATCCAGGAGGATCTAGCACAGTGAAGGAAGGATCTGCGGTAACACAGACAAATCTAATTAAGTAGCCATTTATTTCCCATGCAAAAGGTCAGTTCCCCACCTGAGCCCATTCCTGAGGAGCCTGTGGGTGCAACAGTATGTTAGGATTCTCCCTCCTGGGCTGGGGATTTAGTTCAGTGGTTCTGGCATCTACCTGGAAACCTTAATGTCCCGAGTTCGAATCCCCAGTAAACCACATACCACAGTGCTGGATGTAGTGACTCATGTCTATAATCCCAGCACTGGGGAGGCAGAGGCAGGAGGATTGCTGTCAGTTCAGGGCCAGCCTGAACTATAAAGTGAGACACTGTCTCAAAAAAAAAAAGAAGAAGGATTGTCCCTCCCTCAGGCCTCTCAGCTTGTTGTCCCGTTTCAGGAGGAAGGCCGGCTCCCCAGCAGTAGCGACTCAAGCCCTCAACATGGCGGGTCCAGTGTGGAGAGGAAGCGCCTGTGGGGATGGTAGGTGATGGGGGTGGGGCACTGGCAGACTGGAGAGGTGACAGAACCCAGCCTCCTGGTAGACTAGGAAACATGTGACCCCCTATGAGGAGAGGATGAGCTGGGCCAGCCTCCCCCTCAGTGGCGAGCCAGGCCAAGAGTAGGTCACCCTATCAGCAGCCCAGGTGTGGTGATGGCCGTGGCACCTTGATTCCATTGGCCTCCCACCTCAGATGGTCTCTGGGACACCTTGGAGAACCTACGGTTCAGTTTCAAACTCAGGGACCTGCCCAGAGTGTCTGTGTAGCCCAGAACCCAGGTCATCAAAGGCCAGAGCCCAGACTGAGCAGCATACAGGGCGAGGGTGGTGGTGGGGTCCCTCCACCTGCCTGTGAGGGGACTGGGGAGAAGACTCACTCACATGTCAGGGCCTGGGGGTGCCTTAAAATGCAGTGTGGGGATTGAATCCCCTAAGCATTGCATGCACATTCATTAGAGGCTCGGCCTAGGGGGCCCACTGCACAGAGTCCTAGTCCTTCCCTCAGAGAAGGTGGGTGACCAAAGTCAGGGAGGGTTGGGGTGTGGGCTGGGCTCAAAGGCAGGGAGGGTTGGGGTATGGGAAGGGCAGGGCTGTTTCACCCACCCTTTCTATGGAATAGATGCCACTCCCTCTTCCCTCAGAGGACATGTGACAGGCGAGGGAGCAGCCTCCTCCCTCCTACTCCCTTGACCATCGTTGTCCTCTGATAGCAGGGCTGCAGGAGGGACCCGGAAGCCCCGAGGCCTGAACCATGGCTCAGTTTGCTTTGGGTTGGAGTAGCTGTCCACCTCATGCCATGTGAAGGCTAACACCTGGCTTGTCCCCTGTCACCAGAGCACTGGGGACATTCTGAGTGGCTTCCACCTGGAGGGCTTGAGGATCACATGAGGGTGGAGTCGAGGTTCACTCATAAATGTGGCTGGTTCTCCCCCCAGGAGAAGCCTGCATCAGGCCCTGCAAGGAAGACCCTGTCCACTCTTCCACTGGATGGGCACGGGCCTGCTCTGCACTGGTGAGCTCCCGCCACGGCTCCAGGAAACTGGAGACTGTCACCGCCCTGGCCTCTATGCCTAGTGCAGACCACTCACTCACGCAGTCAGTCAGTGAGATGGGGCTGGCTCCTGCCTAAGCCCGGAACAGAGGCCCCAGCTAAGGGCAGACCCCACTGCATCTTTCTAAGTTACTACCTCAGCAGCAAGGGGGGGGGGACAGGGACATGACAGAGTGCAGAAGATGACCAGAAACACAAAGCGTCCCCCTCCCCCTGCGGGATGACCAGGGAGCAGGCAGCAGTGGAAAGAAGGCAGTGTGGGAATGAGGGGCTGCCTCCTGCACAGACGTCTCAGAGCTGGAGTGGGGGGAGAGGGCCCTGACTAGTGGGGAGAGAATATGCTCTAGGGACCTGGAGTTTGCTCTCAAGGCCAGAAAGAGCCACTGAAAGACTTAACAGGGAAGTGCCCAAGTTGGTGGCTGCAAGTTGTGGGTGAGAACAAAGCCTTGAGAGACAGGTGGTCTGGGTTTGAGCAGTCCTGGGTGGTGCTGCCAGCTCTCCTGGGGAAGTGGCCTGGAGTATAGAACCAAGGACCTTGAATCGCTGCAGGTTCTAGCATGCGTGACAGGGGGATGACAGTGACTTCCATGGAATGCCAGGACACAGGTGGAGGAGGTGATTTTGCAGGGAGAGAAATGATTTGGCCACCCTGCTGGAGTCACTACTGCAGGCCACTGTGGTGAGGAAGTCTCCCAGGGGCATTCAGAAAAGAAGTAGGTCAAGGATAGAAGCCATGAAGAAGGGGTTGCTAGAAGCCAAGGAGCAAAGGGTTCCAAGATCAGTAACATCTCTGCAGAGGACCAGTGGGACCAGGACTGAGCATTATCCATGGATTTAGGGACAAGGAGGTCATAGTGACTTAGGGTACAGGTGTGAAGGGCAGGTTGAAGGGACGGGAAGTATGGACAGCTCTTTGGAGACATTTTTATCAGAACAGGGAGGGCATGTTGATGGCTGGGCCGTGACATGTGTTCCTGATGGGAAATACTGTAGACATGTTTATGAGCCAAGCTGGGACTTTGTAGAAAGAAGCATAAATGAGAGGAAGTGATGACTGACAGAGTGAGAGCCTCTGCCGGGTGCATAGAAGGCACTCAGTGCTTGTGGGGGGGCAGGTTCACAGTGCAGCTCCTATCTGCCTGGTAGGTTGGAGGTAAAGAGAGAGGGTGAGTGTGAGAGCAAAGACCACCACAGGTGACAAGGGAAGGGAGAGGGGGTTGAGAGATAACAGCACTGGGCCCCAGTATCTTGATGTACTTAACACCAGGGTCATCTGTTTAGATGGGCTGAGTTCATGGTCCCTGTATTCGGTCTGTTTTCTCTTACTATAACAAAATGCGTGCAGCCTGGTACTTCATGAAGAATAGAGGTTTACTTAGCTCACAGTTCTAGAGGTTCAAGGACATGCCCCTGACATCCAGCCCAAGTTAATCCATCCCTGAGGACCTAATCATTCTTCTAAACGCAGGCTGTCACACAAATCCATGGGTGTCACAAATCGCACCCAGACCATAGCCTTGCCTCAGGCTTCCTCTGACAGCCGGGGTGTTCTTCAGCACACTCACTGTTTGCCTTGCTGCCATCTTCATCCAGACTCAAATCATCCCTTTCAATGGTCAGCCTTGACTTCTTTGGGCTTGGGTACTCTGGGTTCCCTCTAACTCTTTCTTTTTGGTACCAGGGATCAAAATTTGGACCTTGTGCTTGTGAGGCAGATGCCAGAACCACTGAGCTAAACCCCCAATCCTGTCCTTCTCTTTCATACCTAAATTGTGTCACTTTTTGCATAGGGTGCCCCTCTGCACCCTCTCCAGGTACAATAGAGTAGCCTATGTCCTCCGTACTTTCGACCTGAGCTATTAACAATGGCTTCCTTATCTGACATTGGTGTTTCCTGTGTACAGACACAGAAGCACACTAGACAAACACAGATGCCCTTACTGTCCCTAATCTTGGAAGAAGAATGTGTCTCCTGTGCCTGGTTCCAGTCAAAGACCCAGGGAGGTCTCTGATTGGCCAGGTACAGGTCACATGCCCATTATGAACCAATCACTGTGCTCTCCTGGCTCCAGTCCGAGCAAAATCTCCGCTGAGGATGCCCTGGCTCACAGCTCCCTTTACAGCTCCTCCGCAATACAGCCACCGCCTAGTAAACAATCCTGCCTGTTAACTCAGCAGCCTTTGACATAGCAGACCCAAGCGTTCTCGTTTCCAGACAGAAGAACCAGGCTCAGGGAGCCAAAAGGACTTTCCTGCCCTCTGTGGAACCTGTTGGGGGGCCATGCTACGGTGTCCCCTTCTCTATCCCCAGCATATGCTGCCTTCCTGCTCGCTGCCTGCCTTCTGGATTTCCAGAGGGCCCTGGCACTTTGCATTGTCACGTGGTTGGTCCTGGCCTTCCTGTCCTACAGCCTGCTGAAGAGATGTTTGGGACCAGTGCTGAGGGGGTGTGAAACACTTCAGGGCGTCCCTCGCTTGCACCTCTGGCTTAACCGGTGAGTGAGCTTGTGACCTGCTGCCTGCTTCCTACAGTGGGGAGAAGGGTTCTGGGTCAGAGGGTACACACTGGTTCTTGCCTGCCCTCCTGGCACAGGAGCTGCTGGGCAGCTTTAAAGGCAGCACATCTTTGTGGTTGCCCCCCCACCCCAGAACTGGGGATCAAACCAGTACCTTGCACTTGCCAGGCAGACTGCAGCACCACTGAGCCACATCCCCAGCCCCATCTTTGTGGGGTTTTGCTAATTTCTCTGCAGCTGGTTCTAAGCCCATTTCCTACATGTGACAGTGGTGTCAAAACCTCTGGAAGTCTGGTCCTTCCAAGGGTGCAGAGTCTTCTTTGGCACCTCTGGTTATATCCCCTGGAGGACTGACTGCCCCTGAGGAGCGGGCTAGGCAGGGTACGAATGCCAGTAGCTTTAATTAGGGCCCTGGCTCTCTGAACAGCAGTTTGGATGGGACCCCTTGGTTGTCAAATAATTTCTCAAAGCTCTGGAGACCGTGGAGATGCCATAGGGCAGGAGAGAGGTCAGGGAGAGTAGCAGACCCGTCTTAGTCTATTCCTGCTGCTCTCGCTGAGTTCCACAGACTTGGGTGATCTATATAGAAGAGTTTCTGTCACTTCATGGGCCTTGAGTTTGGAGGCCCAAGAGCATAGCGCAGCACTGCCGGCTTCCGGTGAGCGTCTCTGCAGCTTTGCCTCATGCAAAAAGTGGAAGGGCCAGCGGTGTGAGCAGAAGAGGCAAAGTAGGAGAGGCAGCCTTGACTTAGAACAAGCCACTGTCACAGTAACTAATCCAGCCCAGACCTGGAGGGAGCAATTCAGAGTCCTGCTAAAACAAATCCATTTCTTTAAGAGCTGCATTAACTTCTCTCAATAGCCTATTAAGGGCCCGACCCCTCCCTACTGCCATCTTATTAAATTTCAATGTGAGCATGGCAGAAACAAACCACATCAATCCATAGAGTCGCCTCCCAAAACTCATGTCCTCCTCATACACAACAACCCAGGGGTCCCCAATCACCTGCCCCAATATCAGTTCCAAAGACTTGTCTGAGGTGAAAAGCAAAGTCCTTCCAGATGGGAGCCTGGGGACCAAGACAAGGTACAGTATCTTTTTCCAAAATACAGAGGGAGGACAGGCGTAGAGTGAGAAGTCTTTGTCTAGAAGGCAGAGCCAGGAAGAGAGCAAGCTAAAACCTCGGGCAACACATGTCTTCAGGCTCCAAAATAATCTTACATCATGAACCCCTCCCAGACACCCAGGGGTGGCTGGCCCCCCAAATCTGGGTAACCTGGCCCCCTCATGGCCGCTGCTGTAGGTTAGAGTGGCACCTGGAGCCACTGGCTTTCCTGGGCTGGCACAGTGTGCCACAGTGGGTCTTTCTGGCCTCCCGGGCTATGCACACATCCTGTGATAGCTGGTGGAGGAAGCACACTGCTGTAGCGCTTGCACTGTGCACATCAGCAGAGTTAGGACCTTGGAGAGGGACCATCGCGGCTAAGGCATGCGTGCCCTCTGTGGGGGTTGGCATGCATTGTAGAGCCCCAGAGCCCAGAGGCCTTCCAGAGAAGAAACTCCAGAGATCTGCGGAGTCCCTTTGAATGTCCGGTCGAGTTGTGATTGGTGAATGTGTTGGTGGAAAGTGCCCACGGCCTGGGAGGGCACCAGCTGCAGGGAAAGGAAGCTGTACCCGGCCCCACAAAGGGCTGGCATGAGTGCATTCCCACAGTTGAAGGAAAGCCCATCACTCGCCACTCACAGGGCCTTACATGGAACACTGAGCAGGGTCTTGGCCTGTCCCGTCCTTGGGTGCTGCCGTGTGCACACATGTACATGTGCACATGTATATGCATGCACGCACATAAGAGAGGTACAGAGGTGACAGCTTCTGGCCTCTCTCCTGCAGAGCTCTCGCCCTTGCTGCAGTTCTGGCCCTGGCCTTGTGGCTGGGGCTCGATACCTCCCAGCGGCCTGAGCAGCTGGTGTCCTTCGCAGGGATCTGCGTGTTCATCTCCGTCCTCTTTGCCTGTTCCAAGCATCGCCATGCTGTGAGTCCTTAGTACCAACCTGACCGGAAGTAGAAAAATGTCCCTCCTTCTTCCGCAGGGCCAGGGCTGGGATCTAGGGGTCCAGATGCTCCCGTTGGGAGGCCCCCGAGACCCAGAGTCTGGGGAAGGCTGAGGACCATAGGAATAGGCTCCCTGTGGAGCTGGTGAGGGAAATCCTGGGACAGAAGACCCAGGGCACCACCATACCTCTTAGCAAAGTCCTCAAAGTCCCCAGCAGGGGAAGGGAGCTTTCTGGAGGGAACTGAGGTATCATTTAACAGGCCACAAAGGCTTTTATTCTCTTTGTGACATGACCTCTGGTCAGCCCGAGCCTGGCCTTCCCATCTGTAGCCTCAGGAACTATCGCTCATTTTTCTGAGCTCCAGAGTCTGTGCAAGGAGCCCAAAGTTTCCAAAAATTGTTATCTTAAAATAATGATTCTCAAAGTCTCTTCCCCAGACTAGCAATATCAGCTCTGCCTTGGGCTCACTAGAAGTGCTACTTCTTAGCTGGCTAAGGTGTCTTATGCCTGTAAATTCCTCACTCTGGGAGGCTGAGTCAGGACAGACACCAAGTTTGAGTCCAGCTTGGGTATCTCAGCAACTTAGCAAAACCCTGCCTCATAATAAAAAATAAAAATGGTCCGGGGATGTCACTCAGTGTGAAGGCCCTGAGTTCCATCCCCAGTACAAGAAAGAAAAAAAAAAAGAGAGAGAAAATAGAGTAACTCTAGGAATCCTCCTGCCAAGGGCGTGGCCTGTGCTAGGCCCCCGGGCATGTGTGACAGTTGGCAGCAGGCCCCGGGCCCGGGCTGTCCAGCTCCCAGAGCACAGACATCCCTCCACCCATGCTGTCCTGTAGGTCCCAGGAGCTGACCTGACCAGGACCTTTCTGTCGGTGGCAGGTATCATGGCGGACTGTGACCTGGGGCCTTGGGCTCCAGTTTGTGCTTGGACTCTTCGTCCTCAGAACAGAACCTGGATTTATCGCGTTCCAGTGGCTGGGGGACCAGATCCAAGTGCGTACATGGGCCTGGCCGCCTGAGAAGGCAGGAGGCGGTGGCAAGGCCATGGAGCAGGCTTGGGACCAGGAGGGGCTATCATGCTGGCAGGATTAGACTGGCACCGCAGTCCTGCCAGAGGCCGGGCTGATAGGAAGAAGCCCGGACAGGGCCATCCTTAGAGCAGCTGGGCACCAGCACCCGGGGCCAATTGCCATCATAATTAAAACTGCTTAAACCAAAACAAAATACTCTGCATGATTATGTGTGTTCAGAAATACTGTTTATTGAAGTTAGTTTTTAATTTTATGTATTTATTATTACTATTTTTGCAATCCTGCAGTTTGAACCTGGGAGTGATCTACTTCTGAGCTATTTCCCCACCCCTTTTGGCAGATTTTGAGAACTTAGCTAAGTTACCCCAGCTAGGGTTTGAACTGGCAATTCTCCTGCCTTAGCTTCCATGGTGCTGGAGTTATAAGGGTACACCACTGTGCGCCACTATTTTATTTTATTATATTGTGTTAAAATGGATATAACAAAAGTTAGCATTTTTCAGTGCTACTAAGTTCATGCACGTTGTTGAACAAATACCATGATCTATTTTTTTTAAATTTTGTTTTGTTTTGTTTTTGGTACCAGAGATCAAACTCAGGGCTTCAGGATTGCCAGGCAAGTGCTGGGTCACTGAGCTGTATCCCTGGGCCAGTTGTGTTGTTTTAATACACTATTTTTTGAGACAGGGTCTTGCTATATAGTCAAGGCTGGTCTTGAAATCACTATGTATGTGGTCTCCAACTTAAAATCCTCCTGTCTCAGCCTCCTATGTGCTAAGATTACAAGTGTGTCCCCTCACATTGGCTTGGTCCCCTTTTAAAACTATGAATGTGGAGGACCAGGTGATGCCCCTGTCTGCCTCCTCTCACCACCTGGCACAGCCATGGCTCTTCCAGCTCTCTGCCCACCTTCCAGCCTTGCTGATGGTGCCTGCCTGGGTCACATGCCCATTCAATAGTTGGGAAAACTGAGGCCTGGACTAGACAGATGACTTGTCCCTGGGTTCACAGTGCCAGTTCAGGACTTGAACATAGGTCCCGTGGAGAAGTGTGTCCAGGATGGGCACAGAGAGTGAGGCTGTGCCCCTGGCTGCTGGGACTGAGCAGGCACCGTACGCACCAGCTGTAGTGACCTGTGGGCTGCACACCAGGTCTTGCTTCCTCCATTGTTTTTTTGTTTTGTTTTGTTTTCATTTTTGTAGTACTGGGGATTGAACACAGGGCCTTTGCAATAACCTGCATTTCCAGTTTTTAAATGTTTTTTTTTTAGCTCCAGCACTTTTTCTGGGGGGTTGTACTAGGGATTGAACTCATGACCTTGTCCTTATAAGGCAGGCAGCAGTGCCACTGAGCTAAATCCCTAGTCCTGTTTTTATTTTGTTTGGCTTTGTTTTTGAGACAGGGTCTAGCTTTGTAGTTCAGGCTGGCCCTGAACTCACTATGTAGCCCAGGTGACCCTTGAACTCACAGCAATCCTCCTGCCTCTGCCTCCTGAGTTCTGGGATTATAGGTGTGAGCCAGCATGCCCAGCATTGTGGTATGTGGTACTGATTGCTGGTGGGTGTGAGTCACCACACCCAGCATTATTGTATGTGGTTACTGGGGATTGAACCCAGGAAGGAACTTGCACTTGCAAAGCAGGTGCCAGAACCACTAAACTAAAACCCCACCCCACCCAATTTTTTTTTTTTAAAAACAGGATTTTATTAAGTCACTAAATTGTCCAGACTAGGCTTGAACTCAACATCCCTCCTGCGTCAGCGTCCCACAGTTCTTTTTTTTTTTTTTTTTTAGTTTTTTTTTTTTTTGAGACAGGGTCTCGCTTTTTTGTGGTTCAGGCTGGCCCTGAGCTCAGCCTCCAACTCACATCACAGCAATCCTCCTGCCTCTGCCTCCCGAGTGCTGGGATTACAGGCGTGAGCCACCACGCCCGGCACTGTGGTATGTGGTACCGGTTGCTGCTGGGTGTGGGTCTCCACACCCAGTATTGTTATGTGGTTACCGGGGAATCGAACCCGGGTCCTTGCGCTTGCGAGACAGGCGCCGGAACCACTGAGCTAACTCCCCGGCCCCCAGCGTCCCACAGTTCCGGGATTACAGGGTTGTACAATGATTCCTGGCTTCATTGTCTCTTCTTCTTTCCCCTTTACAACTCTAATCTCGGAATGTTTCCTTTAAATTGACCAAAAAGGTGGTTTTTCTGCAGAATGTGGTCTGAAGGAGCAAGTGCGTGGGGTCGCTGCTTTAGCTCACTGGCCAGGTAGGGGGTCAGGGCCTGGCACCAGGAGGGCCCGAGGCCACGTCAGCCCTCTCTCCTACACAGCTGGGGCCCTGCCCCTCCTTCCCAGCCTCACTCCCGTTTTCGTCTTCCCTCCAGACCTTCCTGAGCTACACCACAGCAGGCTCTGGCTTCGTGTTCGGGGAGGCTCTGGTCAAGGACGTCTTCGCCTTTCAGGTCAGTGTGACTTTTGGTCCAACCTCACATGACAGCGGGGCAGGACACGGCCCAGGGCTTCTCAGAGAACAAAGTGGCCCCTGTAAACCCAGCTGACCTGGTTTAAGCCTCGGAGTCCTGGGCGAGGCCCAGAAGTGTGTTCCCCTGGTGTTATGCTTTTGCTGCGCTTTGTAAAATTTGGAAAAAAGCTATTGTGGCATTTTTTTTCTTTACCTTGACCCCCCCCATGACAGAGAGAGGCTAAGGACACGAAGTGGGGTGAAAAGCTTGCCAGGACCTTCACCTAGACATGTTGCAGGGCTGTGGGCCCAGAGGGGACAGGTTCCAGAGGCTCAGTGTTGCCTCAGCTGCTGCTCCTTCCAGGGTCCTCAGCTGCCTCCGCCAGGAAGCCCACCCTTCACAGTCCAGTCGTAACTCTATCCTCTCCTTTTCCCCTCCCCCATTTTCTTCCTTTCACAAAAATTTACTGTGCAGCTCCTATCATACAAGACATTACAGGAGAAATTAAGATTAAAGCCACCTCCACGCTGGGCATGGTGGTGCACACCTGTGATGCTCGCACTCTGGCAGCTGAGGGGGGAGGAGCTGACATTTGAGCCCAGCTTGGATGAATTAGCAATTTAGCGAGAACTTGTTTCAAGATTTAAAAAATAATAATAATAATAATACAGTGAAAGATGGGCCAGGGATTTAGCTCAGTGGTTCTGGCACCTGCCTTGCAAGCACAAAGACCCAGGTTCGAAGCTTGGAAACCACATACAACAGCGCTGGGCATGGAGACTCACTTCCACCAGCAATCAGTACCACATACCACAGTGCGTGGTGGTTCACACCTGTAATCCCAGCACTCAGGAGGCAGAGGCAGGAGGATGGTTGAGTTCGAGGCTGAATTCAGGACCAGCCTAAATGAACTACAAAGCAAGACCTTGTCTCAAAAAACAAAACTAAAAAAAAAATACAGTAAGGGGTTGGTGATATACTCAGTGTGAAGGCCCTGGGCCAAACCCTAGGAAATACCCTTCCTCAGTAAAGACCCTTTTCGGTTTTGAAGACCTACTCGTCCAATGGAAGAACCCCAACCCTGATTTACACAGCGTAGCTGTGCTGCGGCTTCTCCAGCTGTTTCTAGTTCTCTCTGGTTTCCTGCTCAAGACCCCTGAGGACTCTAACGCAGCCTGCTCTTCCTGCCCCACACCAGGGTTGGGAGAAGTCCTCAGTCCTCCTCTTTGAGCTCCACTGCTAAAGACCAGGCAGAGAGACGGGGAGCCCCGGGCCCTATTCACCCTGCTCCTGAACCTGTTTCATGCCACAGATATTGTGGTCTCATGGCAGGAAATCACTGTTGCTACCTGGTATGTCTCAGGCCACTGTCCCCACGGAAGAGCTATGCAGCCCTCATGTGTAGATTTCTGCTTTTGGGGGTGGGGGCAGAGGACAGTGGACTCACAGCCTTCACTCTGAGCTACATCCTCAGTCCTTTTTTTGTATTTTACTTTAAGACAAGTTCATGCTAAGTTGCTGAGTTGCCAAGCTGGACTCGAACTTGCAGTCCTCCTGCCTCAGCCTCCCAGAGTGCTAGAATTGCAGCCATATGCCAGTGGAGCAGAGAAAAGCTTAGGAGAGAGGAAAAGGAAGGGCTCGTCCCCTTGTGAGGACATCCCGTTGGTGGAGCGATAGCACCTCAAAAGTCCCCTGGGGGGAAAACACGTCATCCTCATTCACAGGTGAGGATCCAAAGGCTCAGAGGGGCTCAGGGTGTCACAGCCAGGGAGGGGTCAAGGCCTGGGCTCAGGTCAGTTCTTGCTCTTTAGCTTCCCTGCCTGACAGCTGAGCCCAGTCCTCAGGCCTGGTGACAAAGGGCCCTAGACCTTAGGGTAGTTTTTTTCTGTTTATAAGAAAACAGTATCCTTAGAACTATTTGGTACCAGTCATGGAAACTTATCTGTAACTTGCTTTAAAGAGTAGAAAGGCCATGGGCCGGGGATTTAGCTCAATGGTTCCGGTGCCTGTCTTGCAAGCACAAGGACCCGGGTTCGATCCCCGGTAACCACATACCTATACTGGATGTGGAGACTCACGCCCAGCAGCAACCAGTACCACATACCACAGTGCCAGGCGTGGTGGGTCACGCCTGTAATCCCAGCACTCGGGAGGCAGAGGCAGGAGGATTGCTGTGATGTGAGTTTGAGGCTGAGCTCAGGGCCAGCCTGAACCACAAAGCGAGATCCTGTCTCAAAAAACCTAAAAAAAAAAAAAGAGTAGAAAGGCCACTTCCAAACTGGGCCACCTCAGCCTGGTGATGCTGCCCCAGGCCTCACTGTGACCCTGGTGACACAAAGCATTCACCCTTGGGATTTACGGCCCAGCTTCAGGGCAACTCTTTTGTACCTGTCCCCTAGACAAGCCCCAGGAAAGGATTCTGATTGGCCCACTAGGACCAGTACCTAGAAGCCAGCCTCTCGTGGGAACCTGGAGGTGTGTGTACACCTGACACTGGGACATAGAGACACACTAACCAGGTAGAAGTAGCCCTTAGAAATGCATCATTGGGAGCATTTCCCTAGTATAGGATTGAGGCCCAGGTGACACGTGGCCTCCAGCCTGGGAGAAGCAGCGCCGTCATAGACCTTTTTCGATCTTTTCTCCTCTAGTTTGGGTCACATCTACGAGACCAGGCTGTACTTCCTGGCTGGGTGCTTAGCCCCTGAGTTAATTGTAAGTGACAGGAGCACAACACAGACTGGAGGTGGAGGGGAGGAATCAATTCCTATAACCAGGAAACTCAGCAGCTTCAGGTCCTGCTGGATCCAGGTGCTCAACATGACCTGGGACATCCTGGCTCCGTTCTGTCAGTGCTGGCTTTAATTTTGAGCAGGGTCTCCTGTGGTGATGACAGATATGCACCAGGCTTACATCTCGCCATGTTAGAGGTCTAAGAGGAAAGGAAAGTCTAAGTAAGGAAGGAAAGTAAGAAGGGAAGACAGACAGACAGAAGATTTCCCACTAGCTCAGCAAGAGTCCCAGTGTCAGCTCATCTTTCCCTGGCTTGGTGTCTGATGAACTGTTCCCGGCTTTGGCCATACCTGGAGCCTAGAGGCAGTGAGGGGAAGAAGGTGGTTCCTCAGCGGCAGAGAAGCAGGGGAAGCGGTCCTGGGCAAGTGGAGCAGCAGATGTCCCCAGAGCCTGTGCTCGTTCTCCCCATCCCAGCCCCGGAAGCCTGGCCTCCCCTGTGTCCTCCTACCCCAGAAGAATACACCTGTTGCCTGTCTTACTTCCTAATTGGCTCAGAACCATCCATTTCTAGATCCTAAAGTCTAGGAGGAAGTTCAGTGGCTTTGGCACTCCCCTCTGTGTTACAGAGGGCCCTACCCTACCCCACAGGGGAGCAACGAGCTCCTGGCCACCTCAGCTGGGGATGGTATAATGCCCACTGCCCTCAGCTAGGTAGCCTCCTTTGTAGGCTATACACAGAGCTCAACGGCTTCTAGCTTCTCTCCCAAACACAAACAGCCTCTCTGATCACAATAGCCACTGGGAAAAAACAATGCCCCCTGGGAACTGTAGCCAGGGCAGCAAGAGACTCTGAGAGTCCACGTTCAGCTGAGAGGGAAGTGGCCAGGGAGGTGGGTTTATCATTAGCCAGCCTCTGCGTTTCACAGACAAACAAACACGAGCAATTTCTGACCGTGGGAGGCCGGTCCTCCAGATGAGTTCTTCAGTTCTTTGTCAGTGTTGTGGCCGGTGGCATCCTTAGGGAAGGTGGGCCACGTAGGGGAGGATTTGAGACAAAAGCGCTCTGGCCACAGAGTTTCCCTTTTCCCAAGAGTCACTGGTCACAAGATTTCATTTCCTCACACCCCTGCCCTCCCTGTCCTCTGTCTCTGTCCTTGAGCTTGCACTGAGGTGGGGGTAACGCTGGCAGGGCTGAGTTGAATGTCTAACCTTGGAGTTCTTCCTCTATTTATTCTGGTCCACAGCCTCGGGTCATTTCAACCTGGGCGTCTCCCCAGAGCTCACTCACACTTCCAAATTCCGAGTGGCTTTCTGCCCAGCAGGGGCCAACGCTCTCTTCTTCAGGAAGTTCAGTTCTTCCCTGGGACTTCGTTAGCCCTCAACCTACCCTGGGCCTGGAGATCAGCCCAGCCAACAACGTGGCGGCCACCTCCTGGCTAGATCAGCTCGCTTAGTCATCCCACTTTGGCTCTGTGTCCTTCCAGTAATTTTCCACCCACACGAGCACCCCCAGCTTCCGTGTGCTTGGGCCAGCTGACTTGGGGGGGTCACAGGCTCATTTTCTCCCTGTGGCTCCAGCATCTGGAACATGCCCTCACTTTCTCAGCCTAGCACAGCTGCTTGGATTTCCCCCAGGAACCCCTAGTTCTCATCTCTCTAGAGATGCTGGGTGTTTTCCTGAGGCTGACATAATCCCCAATTGTCAACAGTGCCAAATTTTACACACACAGGGGCCGGGGATTTAGCTCAATGGTTCTGGTGCCTGTCTTGCAAGCGCAAGGACCCGGGTTCAATCCCCAGTAACCACATACCTATACTGGGTGTGGAGACTCACGTCCAGCAGCAACCAGTACCACATACCACAGTGCCAGGCTCATGCCTATAATCCCAGCACTCGGAAGGCAGAAGCAGGAGGCTTGCTGTGATGAGTTTGAGGCTGAGCTCAGGGCCAGCCTGAACTACAAAGTGAGACCCTGTCTCAAAAAAAAAAAAAAAAAATTTTTTTACGCACACACACATACACACCACAGATCAAATGAGAGGCCGGGAAGGTGCCACAGGATTTGGTAAGAGAGCAGAGCAACCTTAGTGAGCACCATCTTCAGGGAGGGAGTGTCTGAAAGGGACATAGGACGTTTGAGGCAAAAGAGCTCTGTTGTGAATGAGGTCCAGGCAGGGATGGGCATAGAGGGGCGGAACGGTGAGGTCATCCTGGATGAAGGGGTGGCACAAACAGGAAACTGGGCACACAGGAGGGACAGCAGGCGTGCAGTGTGTTGAACCTGACACCCCTGGTTGATGATGTGGAGCTGCAACCTTGGCCACAGTCGCCCTGAGGGGTCCTCAGCTTTGTGACTTGTGGCGTATGGCTGGTGACAGAGCACTGTCTACAGTGTTGGGGCCTTGGAGTCTGAGGACATGGAACCTGCTCACGAAGCCTTAGGAATTCATCACAAGCCATGATTCCACTTGCTCTGGGGACAGGAAGGGCAGGGCCCTCGGGGGCACAGTCCTACCTTTGGTGCCTGATTTGGGGAGGGTGACCACGTTCGCCCCAAGGCATGGTCTGGACTTTGAAGCAGTGATCTCAGAGGGCATCAAGTGGTGCAGGCTGGGAAAGGCTGAGTCTGAGTCTGGGCTGAGGCCTCAACTGCGCTTTTCTCATGAATCCTCAGGTGGCCACACTGTGCACTGGGATGGCTGGGAGCTCCTCCTCCTCGGATAGCCTTGGCTCTTCCTTGAGAATTGTCCATCAGAGCTGTTGTTGTAAAGCCATGGACTGGGCAGCTTATAGACACTGTTCCTCAGCGTTCTGGAAGTTGAGCTGCAGCAGGGTCAGGTTCTGATGAGGCCTCTTCCGCCTCCTAGACCACCACTTCCGGCATGTCTTTACATGCTGGGAAAAGCTGTCAAGGATGCTGTTGCTGCTTTTCTTTATTTCCCTCTATGGTGCTGGGGATGGAGCCCAGGGCCTTGTACACCAGGCCAGTGCTCTCCACGGAGCTCTATCTATTTCACCCTTTTTAACATTCTTTATTTTTAATTAATCAGTCCTATTTGTGGTAGTGGGAACTGAGCTGAGGATCTTGTGCATATTAGGCAAGTATTCTACTGTTGCTCTATGTGTTCAGCCCGCCCCCCCCCAAAATTTTATTTTGAGACAGTTACATGCAAAATTGTCCATCTTGGCCTTGAACTTTTGACCCTCCTGCCTCAGCCTCCCGAATAGTTGGGATTACAGGAGTGTGCAGTGCTGTCTACCTCTAAGATCTCTTTTATAAGGACTCCTCTTACTAACATCATCATCTTGGGGCTTAGGTTTCAATATGTGACTTGGAGAGGACACAGACCTAGCCAAGACACACGCTGCCCCTGAAGACAGAGAAGCAAGCTCTGCCCACGGCAAGTCTCTGCAGAACCTTGGCAACAGGTGGCCAGTGTCTGTCCCTTTTTAGGTCTATGACCTTGGGCAGGTGGAGCTGCAGTGTGCCCATTTGTGAAGTGGAGACAGTTAACACTATGCACACTTCCCTTGTCCTGTGTGTGGCAGCACTGCCCTGTGCTGCCTGCTCTGTTCTGCCATTCTGAGCACTGTAGGCCCCGAAGGTGTATCCTGGGCAGTGAGGTTATGTTGGCCAGAGGGACCATATTTAGGTTAAATGTTCTGCCTTAGAAAAGCAGAGGTCACTTCTGTTTCCTTCCATTTCCCTTCCTTTCCCTCCTGAGACCATCATTGCTAATCCGAACTGCAGCTTCCTCTTCCCACCCCAGATCTCCATCTTGCAGACAGATAATTCTCTCGGTGCTAATTCTGTGGTCCAGTCACGTGCCTGGCGCCTCCTTCCTGGCTCGGCCTGGCTCTGCGGCCCTGCCAGCCTCCAGCAGCCCCTCACATGACCAGCCACACAGCCAGTCTAGACAGTACGTGATCCTGCCGGAGCAGCCCAATGTCACTGCCCCAGGCAGCAAGGAGCAGTCCCTGGCTAGAGGGGGTTTTGGAGGCAGCGCCGTGCTCCCTGTCAGATGATGTCCCCAGTTGCAGTGACAGTGGTGACAGATGTGGAGTGGAGCTGTGGAGACAGACTGGGCCCCAGCAGGGCTGGTTCTCATCTCAGCCGGAACCACCTGGGCCATGATCTGCATTTGGAAAGAGAACAAAATCCGGCTACTCAAGACTCCCCCTTCTTCAAAGACAAGCACAAGCTGTGCTACTTGTCACTGGTCCTCTTCAGCTGGCTGACATTCAGCCTCTGCCCCACCCCTACTCTGACACTGCTCTCACCTAGGTTACCACCGTCCCCCAAGCTGCTAGGTGCCAAGGGTCATGGGGCCAGAGTTGGGGCACCCCCACATCTGGCTGGCTGTGCATTCTCAGAGGCTGGCACGCCCTCTCCTGGACGCCTTCCGGCCTCGGCATCCTCTGCATCCTGGCCCCTCAGAGATGCTAACCCAGTCCTGTCCCCAAACTCTGCACCCCTCTCAGGCAGTTTTCTCAGGGAACCGAGTCCGTCTACTCCACCGCATACACGTGTGGCTGAGGGCCCAGGCCTGACCTGGATCTCAGCTCCTGACTTTCCCCAGCTGTCCACATGACACGTGCCTCCTGGGTGTACAGCGGACATCTCAAACCAGCTGTTCATCTCCTCAAGATCTCCTCTGCCTTTGCCCCTTCACTTTAGAAGTGTCCACCTACTCTACAAAATTAGAGGAATAGATAGGAAACTCAGAGAAAAAAGGAAAAACGTCTCATGGCTCCAGCACACAAAAGCAAGTTCTTTGCGTGTGTCTTCCAGGCTCCTCTCTGTGTTTTTTTTAATATTACAACTTCCCACTGGCATTTTAGCATAAGAACATTCCCCTGTCACTACCAAGTCTACATAACTTTAACAGGGATTATTTTAAGTGTGTGAAAGATAAATAGAACAAACATACTAACAGTACAAAAGGCCATAAAGTAAAAACTCAAACTTTCCACCCCTGACGTCTGTGTCCCTCCCTAGGACACTGCTGCCACTTCTCCATGCATGTCCCTCCTGTGCCATCCTGTGCCCACAAAGGACCACACAGTTCTCTCCCTGGCAGTGAACCTTCCTTTCCTCATGAAATTCCTCATTGTTTTTTCTGGATTCTCAGTGCAGGGTGCATAGCACAGCACCAGGGGATTGAATCAGTCCTCCCTTTGCTGAGAGATGGAAAGTACTCCAGGAAGCCCTGGGAGGCTCAGGGGCCTGGACAGGAAGGAGCGGATGGGAAGGTGGAGGAACTGATATGTCTGGAGTGAATATGGAAAAAGCTTCAGGATATGGAAGGGAAACGGGTGACTGGATGAGGTGCTGGTCGCAGGTCCAGGGCTTGTTGGCACAGAGTGGAAGCGGGAAGCCAGTGACAAGGGGTTTTCATTCCGGCTGATGTGGGGACACTATGCAAGCTATCAGGCCAAAGCTGGCCCCTTTCACTCACAGCATCCCTGATGTTGAGATTGTGCCCACATTTGGGTACAGAGAACAGGTGCTAAGGGGCGCACACTCACCCTGTCTGTGGTGGAGGGGCAGCTCGTGGACTGTCACTGTGAGCAGGGGAGCAACGGACAGTAGTGCTTCCAAGAGGCCCCTCTTACCAACGCTGGGATTTCCTGCTCTGGTCACAGCTTCTCCCCAAGCCTGTCAGGCCAGGTCTCAGATAAGGGAGCTGCCTGGGTCACCTGCCCTGCCTGGCCCTGACCCTGCCTGGCTCTAACCTGGCCTCCTGTGCTTCCTTTGCTTCCAGGTTCTGCCCATCATTGTTTTCTTCAGCTGCATCATGTCCGTGCTCTACTATATGGGGCTGATGCAATGGGTCATCCTGAAGGTGAGTTCCCATTATCCCAGCAGGGCTCTCTCACTGGCTCCCAGGGATAAGATTCTCCCAGAATCCCTTGCTTCTGAGGTTCACACCCTCCCAGAATCCTCTACTCTCAGGATCCAAGCCCACCTAGAATCCTTTGTTTCTGAGTTCTGCACCTTCCCAGAATGCCTTGCTCTTGAGGTACACATTTTTTCCAGAATCCTCTACTCCCATTTTTCACATTCTGTCAGACTCCAACGCAAAGCAAACATTCATTCACAGGCCTTTCTTGTGATACTAAGAAGAAATTGCATCAAAATCCATTATGGTCCTTGTGAGTGGGAGGATTGCAGTCTTGAGGCTGGAGTTGTTAGGGAAAATATAATCTATACCCTCAAATTATGAGAGACTATAACAGTGGGTTACATCAGCCAGACTTAGCTGGTATAAATGTCAAATCCAGTGCTTATGTTCATAAAATCTGCTGCATAAAACCAGGCCAAAGAGATAGCATTGACTACCCTTGCCGACAGAGCTGAGTAAGTCGGCACCATGGTGGCTGCCAGCAATCCAGAAACAACCTGTGGTTATGTTAATAGCACACTCTGTGTTATGAGGCAGGTGACTGTCCCTAGACCTGGAGTGTGTGTTCCACACAGGGCTAGGACAAACGGAACCATAAACCAGGATTGAAACCATCCCCTCCGTGGAATGGTGGAAGAAATAAGGCCCGATGGGCCTGGAAAAGAGGAAATTGGATCCAGGGTGCATAGAAGGAAGCTAGAGAAGCAGTGAGGAGAGAGACTTGTCCGAGTCAGACTTTGTCTGACTAGAAGGAAAAACTTCTCACAGTATCTCCCAGATGCTCTTCTGCAACACTCTCATTCTCCAGTGTATTAATAAATGTTATTAGGTAGAGGAATTCTGATCGAATAATTTGGAGAACCAGGGTAGACACAATGTTAAACAAATTTAAACAAGCAGGGCCTTTTGTGGCCTTTACTAGGTCAATGTGGATTGGTAATCTCCAAAGGGTGTGTATGTGTTTGTGTTTGTGTGTGTGTGTGTGTGTGTGTGTGTGTGTGTGTGTACCAATTATCAAGTATACTTAGCTAAACAAATGGAGAACACACATTGTAGAAGCCCTGCTCTAGTGACTGGACTATCATAGCTAAGATGAATACCCTAACAGTGGTCCTGGGAACCCTTAGTGGGAGCAGATAAATGGACCTTTTGGGGAATGCAGATGAAGAGATCTGTCTTAGTCTCTTTCCTGTTGATCTAACACAGTACCACAGACTGGATAACAACAAGGGTCTATTTGGTCATGGCCCCTGAGGCCTGGCAGTCCCAGAACATGGAACTGGCATGTGATGAGGGCTTCCATGTTGCCCGCTCGATGGTAAAGGGACAAGCAGGCATGTGAGATACAGAGAGGAAGGGGGGCGCATCACACTTATCCTTTAACTGAGAATCTGTTCTGCCAGTGTTGTCACTAAGAAAAAAATTTGTGACCTAATCATCCCCTAAAGGTGCCACCTCTTGATACTGTCACAGTGGCAGTTCAACTTCAGCCTGGGTTTTGGTGAGGACATTCAGTGTAGCCGGATCCTATGCTGGGTGGGGAGCCGGAAGGAGATGGGACTGGACCCTGCATGGACTTGCTCATTCTATGGCTCCCACTTCCTCCCCAGATTGCCTGGCTAATGCAGATCACCATGGGCACCACGGCCACTGAGACCCTGAGTGTGGCAGGAAATATCTTTGTGAGCCAGGTAGGTGCTGCTGCTCCCCAAAGAGGGCAAGAGGCCCTCAGTGCCAGCTCTGATTCGGTCCAGGGAATGGCCACGAGAACCTTCTCCTGGGGTCCCCAGGGGCCGCTGCACTGACTCGGGCTGAGACTCTCACAAGTCTGACGTGAGAAAACTGAGGCTGGAAATGGGGTGACATGGTCAAGATACCATACAGATGACCAAGACTGGAATCAGGGTCCACCCTCCTGGCCATGGTTATTCTCTCTATATAGTTTGGTCTTCTTTCCTTTCCCTCTTGCTGAAAATATATTTTCCAAAGTACGTGGAAGTCCTGATCCCTTCAGGCCCTGCTGCCTGACAGGGAGGCTCTGGAGGCCTGTCCAGGTGTTCTTGGCCTGTCTGCTTCACTCCTGAGTCCCTGACAGACAACTTGCCTAAAGATGCTGGATTTCATCCTATAGTTTAGGAAGCTTTGGAGGACTGGCGGGGGTGGGGGGAGGGGGGCTATAATACAAACATGTTGATCTCACAAGTTATTATTATTCACCAAATAAGAGAGATGTTTTGTCCAATAAATTGTCCCCCAAATCCCCTCAGATGTCCAAAATGAGGCAAAAGAGGAAGAGAGCCCCAAGACACAAGTCATTGTTTCACATGGGAGGCTGCAAATGCAGTCCACCTCTGCTGAGAAAATAGAAAGTAGCCCATCTGCCATCAGGTGACACAGAGCCTCCAGGGTCATGGGCTCCGGACAAGCTGTCGCTCGAGTTGACCAGACCTCTGCGTCTTTACCTCATTCCCTCGGGAGGAGAGGAGGGGAGCCTTCACAGAGCCTTCACACACATGCTCCCAGAGGGACCGCAGCTGCCCATCGGTCCAGATGCTCT